>WURT03606787.1:0-20435 GCA_009936505.3 Holothuria glaberrima
ACAAACAATTAGACACTATGAAATTGACATAAGATGGTTTACCGATAATCTCATCAAATAAATCTCAATGAGAATATGGTCAAAAGTTTAATTGATACTAAGGTGATGTTATACCATTCATGAGATATGTGACGTCACGGAAGTCAACTTAACTCCATAAACTAATGGTAATTAGGTAATTAAAACCTACCCTCTGCAGGTTCAGATAGGTGTACATTATTACAGAAGCTATCAAACGGTACATAACGTTTGGTGTGATCCCAATCTGACAACCTAAGAACGCTTGACTCAGTTAGTGCTTTTAAAGTTTCACCTTCTTGCCAAAACCTGGCCACCCTAGAAAATTTCTACTATAAGCTATCCACGGTCGGTCGGTCGGCGGTCGGCGGTCGGTCGGTCGGTCGGTCGGTCGGTCGGTCGGTCGGTCGGTCGGTCGGTCGGTCGGTCTGTCGGTTACTACACCGTAGCCTACTCGTTAGTTATGCTGAGCGATTTAATGCTACCACCAGTGTTTGTAATCTTGTGTAACTTTGTTCTTTCGTTTGGGAAATTAAAGTAAAGGCGATAGCCTAATTTGTGCAAACTGAAGATCCTACTTCACTTTTCTCAGAAGTTTTCCTAAAATCGAATTTTTGAGGGAGGTGATAAGAGAAAACTATTTTCCTAAATACAGTCTTATATGGGTAGGAGCTTTAAATAGGTAGAACTAATACCTTGCCATTTTTAGTTACAAGACTTTTAAAAATTGTTCCACAGCTGAGAATTTAGAAAATGCATTTCATAAACCATAAACGTAGTCTGTGTGTAGTATCGGGCTCATCAGTACCTATACAGTACCATCGCGAATAGCTGAAAACTTTGAAAGCTACTCTAAAGGGCAAATCTGGTCATCCCAAACAGTTCCAATCCTTCCAATTTTGTTTTTTTAGCCCCTCTCACAACTGTCCTTAAGGGCATCCTTGTGAGGACACAAACCTAGTTTATTGCTTATGACATTGTCCTAGTGAGCGTATACAAGGCTTTAATGTGTAATCAGAACATTCTCTCTGCATTGTGTAAAATGTGGGCTACTATGAAGCATCTTTTGTATCTTCAAACTTTGATGTCAATCAAAGAGCAGTTACCCACTCAGAATTTTGATATCCCCCAACCAAAAATGAACTTTGGGGAGTTGAGCGTCTGCCTTAAAGAAAACTCCTACTGGCTAACTCCCTGGGCCACGGCAGCTTGGAAAACCTGAGACTGCTCTTAAAAGAGATACGAGACTTAACAAAAATGACTTAACAAAAATTTAGTTTTGTTTGGGTGGCGAGGAACACGGAATTTGAACAAAACTTACATCTGGTTCTAAATATATTAGAAGTAATCATATTTTAAACCCAATGTGAACCTGAAGCAAGCAGAGATAAAATCATATGTTCACATTAACCCCCACTCATATGTTATTCTGTATTCTTCTCCATAATCTAATTCTGCTGAAATGCGAACGCATGAGATTCATGTGAATTGTTACAACTTCACGTTCCTTAGGTTTAACTCTATATTTCTATATGTGAAGGTCAAAACAATTGTTCTGAAGAAGAAAGAAAAAGTATCGCTAATCAATAGAAATTATAGCAAAGAAAATTACGTCGTGCGATGTGGACTGAAGCCATTGGTTAAACACGCATAGATGCACAGTGTCAGCCCTCTTCCATACTATAATCTCTAGGTGCTCATTAGGAGCGTCGTGCCCATTGGGGCCCAGCCACCCACTTCAATGTTGTCAAGTGTCATATGATTTTGTCTGAAAATGTGTCTAAAAACCCGTCACAAGCCAAGTTAAAATGAAAATTAAACTGTTTTGGAAAAATATAGCACTCTGCCTTACGTTACGCTACTTTTCACCTTATCCACCCAACAAGATATTTTCGCACGACGCCTTATACCTTTACCCAGTCACCACTTCTCACGCCCCCCCCCGCCAAAATATTTTTGCACGACGCCCCCTGGTGCTCGGTGTGGAGATGAGACCACTCTTGCTTGCTTCAAGTTCACTTCGGTTAACAAATGTAGTACGGTATCTTTGTCTGCTGATAACACAAGAACTATACAAACAAACTAAAAGAAAATTTCAACAGAATTTTTGTAAACCCTTCTTTTTTGTGCCAAAATTTTCAGCCTAGATTTTAACATCTTCAGTGACAAGTAAATACGGCAGCAATGAGAGATTTTAAAAAGTCATCAACAAAATTCCAAAGGGACGACAAACACCTACTCCACAACGAGCAGAAATCACTTCTTCAACACAACAGGTGAAACCTACAAAGTAAGACGATTATTCCAAAATTCAGGGCCACACCTTTTAAAAGCTCTTTTGTTGATGGGACTGCAATTTTTATTCAAGGTGTTCTTCCACGTAACTTACTTTAATTACTTTATATACTTTATGTACTTTTGACTTATCATCTGTAAATACATTTAATGCTGATCTTATGTAGCACTTTACTATTAATCGTTTTTAATTGTATTTGTAATTATGTGATCGGACATTTTTACACTGGATTTAAATAAACTAAATAAATTGAATTCAGATATCAAAACTAAATCTCTTAGGACTGTAGGAGGAGACCTCAAACAGCCCTATAATAATGCTACCAGGAATTGTCTTGAGCAGCTTGCAGCTTCAAATCGTTATCTAGGTTACTTCGCGGAAGGACAGTTTACGAAGGTTACCCTCTATCGATTCATTAGTAGAAAGCTTGTTGACAGAGATATTTAATTAAGATAATCGTATCATAAGCATACTCTACTTCGTGTACCCTCGTGGGCCAATCAACGTGTTTGTACCATATCATCACGGTTGTTTATCAGGACTTTGAAATGAGAACTCAAAGATAAACAAAAGAGCCTCCTTGGGATGATTTGCCACCATAGAGAGGGCTTGTTCTCATAATTTTTATATTGCCATTTTCCAAGAGTATTTTACACTTAAGCCTAAATGAAATATTTTATAACCTTGAATTGGTAGTCTATCAGTTGAATGAGGTGAAAAGACACAAATTCTTGTACATATTTTTTGAAGAAAGGTTTGTTAGAGTATAACAGCTTTCATTACACCATGTCACTGCTGTATGAATCTGTTTATAGAGAAAGGCCTAAACCCAAATTTATTTTTGAATTGTTACACAGAAAATTTAAACTTCTAAATCTGGCAGAACACGCGTCAATTCCTATTTTCAGTTTTCTAGGTTTTGGACGCTGAAATTACAATATTTTTTATCGAAACAAAACTTGACGTATAGGCCTGTACTACAGGTGTTATATCATATGATTTCACTACTGACCAATACTATGCTTTATCTTATAGATTTACACCACAGTCATTAGAGTCTTATTCATTCATACAACAAATGATTCCTTTGCAAATTTTTTATACATAGCAGATCATTTGGGCATGGCAAAAGTCTAGTGGCAACGCCCTGGGCACACATGCTCCCCACCTTGTCAAAACAATAGGGTGAAAATACGTAATCCGTGCCCCTTGATAACTAATCTTAGTTTTTACAGTAATGGGCCCAGCCTCCCGGTCAAGAAGAAGGGATCTATGAATATTGATATACGGATGGAAAAATGGACCAAGCCTTTGCCTTACCTGAAAGGACGGTAGTTGCTGAAAAGGTGATACCTCTGTGTTACAACTATTCTATGTTCCAAAACACTCACGTAACCCTAGTACTCTCATCCTTACTTATCCCTAACCTTACATTGACCTCAATGAACTTGTCGGAATGCAGAGATGTCGGAACGAGACGTCGGGGTCGAGAGCAGTAGCGTAACTGCGGTGATAGAAGTTAGGGACAGGGATGAAAATATGGTAAATGTACTCACAACATATAGTGAATGTACCGACATTTTGGCAAAGGGTTATCACTGAACAAGTCACCACGCACTCGTGACCCCCCTCCCATCCACCCCAAATCTTGCATTATTTTCCCATACCTTGGTAGTTCATAAAACTACAAAATACCAATAACCTGGGGCGTCGATTTGATTTTAGAAGTGAGGGATATCTGGCCTAAAACTTTTCTCGTATCCTGGTGAGGAGTCTAAGAGGAGGTGGGCCAGATGCAAAATGGTGCCAAATGTGTCAATATTTGGGGGTATACTTCATTGCCCAAAGGAAAAGCTGCAATGGCATGCAGGCTTAGCCAGGGATGGTGCTTGGATTTACCGACATGGGGACCAAGCGCCCTGAGTAGGGGCAAGCTACTCTAAGCCCCGATAGAAGCTATAGGTTGCCGAAATGATGCCGATCGCAAAATATAAAGCGCGCGAAGCGCGCCGAAAAACTTGGGATTATATTGCAAAAGATTTCATATTTTGTTTTCATTAAGAAAAGTTGAAAAAGTTTGGGTGTTTATTCAAAAATCTACCTTTACTAATAGCAAACCAAGAAATTTGATGGTGCAACTGCATGGTCTTCTTCAGGGAGTAAATTTTTCATCTGACCCATTTAGGCTCCAAGACGAAACTGAAAAATCTTTTTCCTTACAAATACAACATATATTTGCCACAATGGTCAGGATGAAGAATCTCCCAAAAGACAGGAAAAAGAGGTTAGAATTTCGCAACATTTTCGTCTTTCTATTGAATCACGACTACAATATTTGCGGAACCTTTATCGTTGAATAAATCCAGTATGTTGGAAATGGCAGGCGTTACAGCTAGATAGACTGATGATGAAAGCGCGCGTAGCGCGCGAAAATTTTTTGAAGTTATAGAAAGAATTGTTACAGAACTTACTGCCTACGGACCTGATAAAGAACCATGTGGAATACTTTCTGAGCATACTAAATAAACGATATGCTTGTTAAGTTCCACAGTCGGCAGATGTACCGACAAGATCAGCAAATGTACCGACAGACCATCCCAGGACGATAAAAGGGGGGGCGACCGCCCTCTGCCCCCCTTACGTTACGCTACTGGTAGAGAGTAATCCGCGCGTGAAACAAACGCGCAATTTTTCTTTGTACATGTATACCCAAAAATTACTTTGCCCGAAAGTAGAAAATTTTCTTTCGGAATGGGGGCTGCAGCCCCTCCCCCTCCCTCCGTCCGCTGCACCTATGTGCTAAAACCTTGTCGGACAATTTAGAATGTTGGGAGTGGAAGGGAGGGTACGGTGCCATAACCATGGACAGTTGACCAGTTGTTAGCGTATATCCACTGACCTCTTCAAAAATTTCTTTTACAATTTGTTTCCTTATTTAAAGGAAGTTACAGTAGCCATTCCCATTAGATCCACCAATGTGTTGCATAAACATGACCTTATTTGCATAAAATGTCAGTACATTTACACGTATTTTGATTTACTCTGTAGATTAAAGCCCTACTAAAGGTGTTGAAGTCACAAAGAATATCCGGGAGACGGCTTTCACTGTTGCTAGTGTATCTTTTGTCGAGAGCAGCTTTTTAACTTGTCAACGAACATAAATAATGTAAAATGAAACAAAGCCGTAGCTTCTTATCCGCAGCTGTTGTTATGTTACCTGCTAAATCGTGTTGTGCTATATAATGCTGAATGTATGTACACAACTAGTACAGTATCATACTTGAAAGAAAGGTTGCTGAAGCTGTTCAGGATAGTTTTTGCTCATCCTTTCGCAAGGCAGTCTGAGAGTTTGTTTTAAAAATCGGGGTCGTTACTCCATCTGGAAGTAGTTTCAGGCTTTCAATTGGAGAGAAACTCAGAAATACTAGGGTTTATACTTTTACCTACATGGCAGAACTGTTTACTCCTTAGAACTAGCACCGTTAGATTGAAACAGCCTACACCCCCAAGGAAAGTGCACGTTTCGAATGGTCCACGAAATGCCGAAAAGGCGAAAATAGCCTCTGAAAAGTGACCGTTTTGACTTTTGAAAAAAGTGCCTATAAGGACCGTACGGTGCATTTGCCCTTTTAATTATTGCTAGACACTGATGTATTGTCTAAAATAAACAAATTATGGGAGTAAATCGCTTATATGTAAACCCTGCCTGTAGGGAAATTGACAAACGGGTTACGACTGAGGGACCCTCAGAATATGTTCTCTATTTTCAAAAAAGAAGATTGAATGCACGCTTTTAGAAATTGGGAGATAAAAGTTCGGCTAGGGTAGTTCTTTTGAAAAAAAGGCCTCGCATCCTCTCAGTCAAATGCCCCCCATTGTTTAGTGCTCTCCCGCATTGTCTGAGTGCCCTCACACAATAATTCAATGTCCTTTCCTTTATGTTTGACTGTCGCCATATCCACTGTCCCAAGGCTGTATCACTGCCCATCAGGGCCCGGGCCCACCGTTTGACCTCCCATTCCTGACCAACTGGAGGTGAATGAAACTGGTTTAGCTGACAAGCCGTACTTTGCTTTCATTGAAAACCTCTTCTGTGGTCCATCAATGACAAATCGTTAAATGTTGGTCAGAGTTCACACACTAACAAACCCAACAACAGGCTAATTGGTTGTCAGTAAAATGTTTAGGATTATAACCAACTGAATTTAACAGTTTGCAAGGTTGATTTCTTACACCAATTATCCCTACACTTGAGTCTGAGATAGTTGGATCTAGTTGATATTCCTATCTATAATTACTCCCCAGTTTCAATGAAAAAAATGTGCAACTGCTAGGCGAGGAAAGGCTTTAAGCGAATTGATGATGTCATCCCAGCATGCTTCCCCCCTGCATAGACACCCCCGAACGTGGTCATAACCGTTTTATTGTATTGTCCGAATATTATATTTTGCTACCACTGACAGGGTTTATTGATACATCATTTCTTCTAGTCATCCTTTTACCTTTCCCCGTTGTGATATCTCATGGACATGACTTAAAGCAACCATCAGAAAAATCTTTTGTCTTACCTAAAGTTGCTTTGCTCTTAGATGGGAATTCCCCGTCGACAAATCGTCTAAGAATACATGTCTTTCCTACACCAGTGCCTCCAACGAGAAGTACTTTATGCGTTACAGCACCTGGATGTGAGTTACCGTTCATGGAAAAGCTACGACATGTGTCTCGTACTGTGGACTCCTTGTCGTCGCCCATGTCGTGTGTCATACCAATTAGTGTAGTCGTCACATGAATGAAAGACCCGTGGTGATACGGATGTAACGTCAACAGAAGTTACACTTTTGGGCACAATCGTGTTAGGCCTTATTGTCGTCTGCTAGTGTGATGGCCGAAAACAGTTGTCAAATCGTCGGGGAGTAGTCTTCTTTAAGAAAAGAGAAGCTCTCTTTACAATTATGAGTAGCTGACGTCATCGAAATACGGACGAAATTCTCGAAAACACTTTGCAGAATTCGCCAGTCACTGACAGAATACAGATCACATAGAAAGCCGTGTACGTATAGGTGCCTCTCAATTACCGTGGCAATATAGTCTGTACTCTTGCAATGATGGTACAATAATGCGAATCTCGTAAGTTTGTTTTTGATGACAATTATTATATTAAATCACATTAACGTCACACTTTACGAGAATCTTTCACGTGGCTTGCCTCAAATCACTTCCACAATCCACGACATGAAGAACAGAACTTATTTAGTTACCGTAACGTACAAACAAGTACTTCTCTCGCCTTGCACAACTCTACCACGAAGCCAAGTCTAATCTATAACACACGGAGTATTTACTTGCACCGATCTTTATTGACACTGAATTCCTCGATACAAACGAGCGATCTTTGTACTCTTTATCAGTAATTGAATGAGGGTCTTAAAACTTGAACTACGCCGGTCCGGTAATTGCTTATAGCCTTTTTTTTCTCTAAAGACCCATTTGGTTGGCGCGTGGACCTCATGCGGGCCAAATACACTCTTTGAAAGATTTTTTCAAGTCTGTGTATACTACTTGATCCACGCGTCTTCATCGTGCATGCAATCTTCAAGCAGAATTTGTGCCTTTAGGGATTACACAGTGATGGCAAAGGGTGTGAACAAATGATTTCCGTTTGCCTCTATCAGTCTCCACCAAATCAGTTAAAAGAGGGAGATGAAGTGACCAGCAAGCCAGCTTGATAAGCACGTAACCAACTTCCTTGAGAATGACCGTAACTCAATGCACCATTCCGTATAGCCAATGTGTCAGCCTGCATGAAGTTAGTTGTGGGATCCTGCTCCGGTCATTCCACCATCATGTCAACCGTAACAATCAAAGACACACATCATTTGACACTGCAAGACAGAGTTAAAAAGTTCAGGTTAGGATGTACAAGAGAAAAGGTATATGACAGTTGCCTAAGCTTTTGTCATGACTAACAGTCGAGGGTCCACTGCAGGCCTGTAATCAAGGGGGGGGGGGAAGGGGAGGCGAAATCCCCCTTGAAAATTTTTTCGACACCCAGAAAGGTTTCAAGTGGCCATTGACTTAATACATATTTACACATTTGACCCCCTGAATATTTTTTGCCCTCTGGAAGCCATTTCGCTCCTCTTCAGTACCTTGTCTGGCTACGGGCCTGGTCCACCCGGCTTTTTACAGGGAGGAGGGGATAGGTGTATTGCAAGGATTTTGTCATGGGAACAACAAGGTTCGTTTCTTGAGGGATCACTAGGTTCTACTCCCTCCAGGGCCTAAGGCGAGAGACCCACGTCCAGTGGCTTGCTTTAGGACCCCAAATGGGGTCTAGGAAAATGGACCGGTGGAGGACCACGTTGAAAAGCCCTCAGAAGTTCTGCAGTATTACCAAAATTGTTGGCATTAAAATGGAGTCTTGAACTTAAATGTCATGGTATCGAATTCGAACTTTACAGACCCTCAGAATTACAATTTGATCACTTTTGTATAGTCACTTTTTGTCATAGCTTACCTTGAGGTAACTGTCTATGTGATAATGATAATGGAAGTTGGAAATAATGAATACGGTAGGAGATGAAATAGGGTAATTGGAAACAATTATTCCTCACAAGTTCATATGTATGCAGTTTATACAACCAGGGGGTTGGGTGAACCCTCGCAGTCAGAGCGGAAATATTTCTTCAGGTTTTAGTATCCAGGCAATTTTATTACTATTAGCGACTTTTCTCGGGCAAAACCAGTTTGGTCCAAGGAAATAGAAAGTAGCCTAATCACAATTACGTCAAATAGGAGGGTGCCAAAAATGACGAAGTACATCAATATTTAATTATTTTCATTCTGTTTTTTCTCTCCTTACTCCTAGCCGCTCTTTTATTTTCTTTAAACAACAAATCTAAAAGCATGGAAAAATCATCTCTTATCAAAATCAGGTGCAAGGGGTTGTTGAAGCCATATAGATCCGCGTCACCTGACTAAATTTGTCAAGCCAGCTGACATGATTTCAATTGCTAAAAATTGACGGCATTTTGTCTGTTAGTACCCTACTTCATTCACCCTTTCTTT
The DNA here is from genome assembly GCA_009936505.3 of Holothuria glaberrima. NCBI lineage: Eukaryota > Metazoa > Echinodermata > Holothuroidea > Aspidochirotida > Holothuriidae > Holothuria > Holothuria glaberrima. The sequence continues at coordinate 9,383 of WURT03606787.1, forward strand.
TTTAGATGAAGCAGATTATCTTTTCCCAAGATTTCTTATTTATGTGGTTCGATTATAACATTCCAGAACTACTTTTTTCATATCGCTGTGAAAGTGTTCCCAAAATATTCCTGTAGCTCCATGACCTTTTCACAGTAGACCAAATTTTCCTACAAAACGGTAGGTTGTCCTCTTTATATCCACTATAATTTAAATTTCAGTACTGTTCGTATTTTGGAAATATTTGAAGAAATCTCAACAATTTTGAATTATCATTATCTGTCAAGAAAGCGATACAATGTACGGCGATGATATTCAGGCCACATAATACCATAAACTTTGTAAATTATCCGTCATTTTTCTTTTGATAACAGTATCGGTGTATGACTTTCCGATGATATTTTGCTATTGGTACATATTACTCTATACAGCAAGGATATGTCTCACTCAAAGGAATTTCATTTGATCATTTTTATTATTCGTTTTATTAATATGACATGTCAAGTTAACACAGTGTAAATAAAATTTAAAAGTCAATAAATTATGCACATAATGAGACTTCGGTTTAAAGTGATCATTATCTTCAATAATAAAAACTGATTTGTCGAAACCTGAATTTTACACAGCTATATAAATATTTTCTCAGGCCATATTTTCGGGTCCAGTCCGAGTCCTAAACGTGCCCGAATCCAAGTTTCGGGTCGTTAGACTGAGGCCTATCCCAGTCAAAAAGATTGTCTCTCTAATATGTACACAAGCATACGCCTGTGTTACTTAACAGGGATTTAAACTTCCAGTAACAGCTATCAGAGACAATTAAAATATGGTGAATTAATATTAGGGAGAAATTTAAATCCAGATTCAGAGTTTTATTACTGCGTGAGACACTACAAGATATACGGGAAGACATTTCTCAAGGCGGGTGCGGGGGAGGGGTGCTTGCTCTGAAATTGTCCCGAATTGGTAAATGGTCATGACATTAACGTTGTCTGGAAGGGACAATTTGCCCCGAAAGCTACATTTGTTTACTGGGGAAGGAGGCTGCCGTCCCAGGCACGACTTCATTCACCTACGACTACAACAGGATAACGGCAATGCTTGGCAAAATATCTGCTGAGATGGAATTTTATCGAGTTGTTTATTTTCTGAATGGCCCCTTAAAATGGTGATATGTGGGCCATGCATGGTCGAGTCCTTGGGTTAGAATATCGATTGTAGTGAAACATGTCGAATCAATCTACAGGGCTCGATAACAAAGACATAGGGGACATAGCTCCCAATATTCTCTTCCCGAGTAGTTCCCTCTTTTTTCATAACTGGTTACACTATGGTCTTGAAACCCTCCTCCCTCCATGCCGAAGCTGTGTCGGCGGCTCTACATGATGCAACAGGAATCCCCAAGCTTTCTCCCCACACATGAAAACAATAAATCACATACGGTATGTCATCGAGTCACGTAATAGCTTAAATGTATAATTTTGAAGAAACAGTATTTACAGAATTACACTTACAAGACAAACAATTGGTAAGACATGTAAAGAGAGCTTCAATTTTCTCGTTTTGACTCACTAGAACCATGTATCTGTTTTACGCGATATCAGGAATATTTATGAGCCTATATGCTTACACACACTATTCGCACATTTAACACACTCTCAAGGATGTCGCTTTTAGAGATACACATGGGTATCATCCTATAAGGATATTTCCTATAAGGATATAAGGATCCTATAAGGATATATAGGCGTTGAAAAATATGTGCGAACTAGGCGGGTTAAAATATTTCATGTTGGAGATATCACCTCTAAGCTGCATGTGTTCATTATAAAATTGCACTTGTCATACTATGAAATGAGGTGAAGATAAACACTGTGGTAAACAGAATTTCACTGAATATATTCGGGCAGTCCGGACTTCTCAAGACCAACATTATTACATAACCATCGTTTTTATTACAGAAAACTTCGTATTGAGTTTAGTATAGAGTGAATTTTGGGCTGCCATTTCAAAGCCCGGCCTCATCTTAGATCCACCACTGTTCAAGCCTCAAATCTACCAAGACCTCGTCCACCCAAAATTATAGCCTAAATCAATCACCGTTCCCGGTATACATCTACTAAACAGGAAACAAGTTAACACATCGTGAGTACTGCATTGACGAAAAAACAAACACATACGAGAGATGGATCTTAAACTGCGAAAATAGTCTCGCTGTTCTACTGACCTCATTGCGGAAGAAGGTTAAGTCTTATGCAAATCACATGTGCATTTAGCTCAGCAGGATACGTGCTAATTGGAGAAATACATGATTTATACTTCCTACTACGTATAGTAACAGTACACTTTGACTTTTGCATTGGTTTCGACGAAGATTCTTCGACACAGCTCACATTTTTCAATCTTATAGACATTTTGTTCCATAGATAACCAAAGTCATTAGTTTTTCATAAAGAGACGGAAGGTTTCCTCTTCGCGACTTTCAGTTTTTATCAAAATCTGTTAACTGCACATCTAGTCAAGGTGGTTTTGTTTGCCTTCAGCTTGTTCGCTTAGAATCTGATTTAAACCTTAGCATTGACATTCAGAACATTGTTTCGTTAGAAGTTAATACGCACATGCTAACTCTCGACACCATCAACTAAACCGTTTACTTTTAATTCATGTAACACACATATGAAGTGCGTTTCATTAACTCATCGTGTTCCTTTACATTTTTGGGTATGTTTGACAACGTTATAACCATGTATGTTCGAAACTTAAACCACATCTTATAGAATGATCAGGGAGGTGATATTATATCATGGAGTTGCAAATCCCTGATTATATTACCTCCCTGGTATGATGAATGCCTGCTACCAACACACACACATGCACATACATACACACCCACATATATATATATATAAATAAATATATATATATATATATATATATCGCCCGATCCACTGGCTATCTGTCTACGGGTAGGCCCTTTTGCAGATTTTGAAAAATGCTTTGCTATAATGAAGCTTCAGTGAGGACATCAGTGTTCTAGCCTCTTCCGTCCCTTAATCCGTCACTAAACTAAAACATGCGCCTGCTTGAGAAATAACTGTTCCACGGCGGATGTACCGAATGGTTAATATAATAAAAATCATACAGGTGAACCGTTGCACTACACATGAACATAAACTGGATGGATTAAACTATACGTAAGTAATGACGCCGTTTGTCTTACCTTATAGGAAAGTTAACCAGGACCGAAACATTCTTCATACGACCAGGGAGCTACCAAAACTCAACACACAGATAGGCTACATACTGGCATGTCAACCTTGTAAGTTCCTTTAATTCAGTGCCAGTGATCTATGCCCGTTTACTCGTATATGCCATAGTGTAGTCATACATACAGATTCATATCAAAGATACCACGCATACCTGCGTGACAATTATAGCATACACTTCAATTTACACTGTATATTGCTAAGAATATATTTGCAGACCTAAAATGTACAGGTCAAGTCCCTTTATATCTGTGTAAAAACGAGACTTGAGCAGGTAGATTATTTACCAACCCGTTACAGTTGGTTCATAAATACAAAAAAATAACAAGGATCCTGCGATATATCGATATTGTCAACTTACCGGCGGTATGGCGTTTTCACACAACACCGGTATACTGGAATATCAATGTCTGCGGGCGGTGTAAAGCCGTGCCATTGAAACGCCTAAAAATTTAAAAATTTGGTGATTAAGAGCTAGAAAGGGGAAGGGGTGGCTTTCACCTACATCACACATGTGGCGCACATTCTAGGTTATAGTTTGACAAAACTCCTTGTTTGGTATTATGAGTACTTACAAAACGTAGTACTTATCGATATATATATATGTGTGTGTGTGTGTGTGTGTTTTGCTTTTCTTCTATTCATCTATATATATATATATATATATGTGTGTGTGTGTCGCTACCATGGAGGAAAACCTTGGGAGAAGTTTGGAGGTTTCTTCCAGGGAAATTTGAGTACATAGAGAGAAATTTTGGCGAATGATGGGAAATTTATCAGTCTTGTAAATGGAAACACAGAAGGGATTGTGACAAATTTGACAAGGCTGTCTTCCCGGGAATAAATATTTTTCTAACCCTGAGCCGTCCCACCACTAGTCCCTATAATATGGTTACCCTTACTTAAGTTCTACAAGAATTTTGAAAATTACCTTGTAAAAAAGTATACTTTATGGTGAAAGTGGATCAGAGCAAATGTGTTACAAAAGGGATTTTATGGATTAAATGAAAAGAAGTACAAACAGCTCAATATAAAATAATTTCGACATGCATGGTTCTCAACTTCATTATGAACAGATGAAAAAACTTAACCAACAGTCTCGACCTTGTGCATATAGATTCAGTGGCGCACCCATGGTTTCCAATTTGTGAGCTTAGGCGCAAATGTATTTAGAGGAATCACACCTCCCTAACACTGAAGGCCCATGTAAATGGTCCTGACGCCCAACTTTCAAATTCAGGCTGTCACGAAGCACGTCTATCTCGAAATTTGAAAATTCTAAACACTGAATGCTAAAATTTTGTGTACTTTTTCATAATCTTCCATCCAGGACCGATGATGTATGGGCCGTGTGTTGCCGGGGTCTTTGCAGCTATGGCGAAGTTACGAACCCTATATCTTCTCCCGGCCATGGATACGCCACTGACGTACTAATGGAATGAATTATTTTGAGAACGGAGTATATATGTTGCTGTATAAAACTTTTCATCTTAAAAACTGATGAATATATCTCGTTCAAGTCAAAAACGAAATGACTTTTTATCATTCTGTCATGTAACGAAAAATAAAAGGATGACATTTATAACAAATTTCTGGCCTTGCATAAAAATTTCTGGCCTTGCACTTAGTGGAAGATAATTATCAAGTGGAAACAATTGCGTAAGTGAAAATAATTCTTACAACAAGAAATACAAAACACAGACACCACTATCATTATATCTGACTTGCTTGTAAATAATTCGATTGTGTAATTAATTGGGTTATACAAGTTTCACAAGCAATCATCGTTCTGTATGTAATCACACCGTTTCAGTGTTAATAACACAAAACCATCGGAGTATACATTTCCATGGTTATACTACAAGGGCAAAGACTTGCTGAAGGGGTGAAAGGAGGGGTGGCAGGGACCGAAAATGGACCATTCACAATAACGAAAATCGACATGATAATATACACCTGCAAAGATTGCACTTTCGCTGTACCAGCAACAGAAACCGGCCACAGTACATTTTATTATTTTGTACTACCGAATACAATCTTGGCGTTAAAACCGTGGTTTTCAAGGTCATTGCATGGTAAAGTTATGGCTTTGAAACAATATTAACTAGAGAGTTAAGATCTCTTGAACGAAAAATTTGATTACAGTAATGTTTTATTGTAGAAGGGATCAACGATAGTCACTCGAAGCGTGTATCGGTGTGAGAGAAAATCGCGGAATTGGTCTATTGGTACAGCAAAATTCCCGGCATGCATTGTAAGTCTGAAATATGGAATTCGCTTATTATGTTAACTTAAACGTATCGTTTACTTACACGCATTAATAATGTGTGTAGATGTGGGTATACGTAAACATCATTTATATTATAGTTGTCTGCATTTGGTAAAATGTGTTTGGGGAAAATTTTCCTGCATTCAAGTGATGAAAAATTGGTCTCATACAAGTACTTATAAATATAGGTAACATATTTAGTCCTCCGATCAAATATTCGGGGATGAAAGGTATTCAGTTCCCAGACCAAATTATTTTGGATGCATACCCCATAACATGATAGCTACCATTGGCTGTGCGACGATCTTCCGCTGACATTATATACATTGTTAATTTTTCTAGTGGGGACATGGTCACATAGAAGGAAAAGGCGAAATGCTTTTTGATCGCTATCCCAACATATTTCATAATATAAGGTACAAAATGGTCTGCTTCTGTTAAAACGATAAAACCTATGCCTACAAATATAGTTTAAAATCTCTTATCTCTGAAGATAAATAAAAACACTTTTTTCTGATCCTTCTCATCTAATCCTCAATGCAACTTTCGCTGATAATATTCTTTGCTGACGACTCAGTATCCACCCCGCTTCTTTTGTAATCGACGAGAACATTTCTCCAACGCCTTTCCATCTTTCCTGCCCAGTCTCCCCCTCATCTGATTCACATCTCGGCTCAGTCAAATTGGACCTTCATAAACTGCCTCTTATACTTTATACTTCCTTTACTTGCCTACTATACTTGCTTCCTATACTTGCCTCCTATACTTGCATCGTGTACTTTCCTCCTATACTTGCTGTCATTCACGATATTTTCATCCTCCTACAGGGATATTTTCCAAACGACTAGGGTATATACGGCGGTGTTGAATAGCCATAGTTGTTTTGGTAGGAATTTTCTTCACACAGGTCCGAGTGATAAATGCTGGCTATTGCACCATTGCCATAAAATGTTTAGAATATCAGTCTTAAGCTGTTTACAGTATCACCTGATCACGGACGTATCACGTGCCACTACTGCAACACTTTCTCTCAGGCGTAACGTTTCCCCTTTCGTCCAGCTTTCGAGTGCTAGTACTAAGTCCATGGGCTTGTATCCACCTTGGGTACTGTAACAAAATAAAAGATATCTCTATCATTTATGATATTTACTTTGAAGTTTTACAGGGGCTACTAAAATATTGTACCAGCCCTGAGAATTATTTTACGACATCTTTGTTCTATAAACGTTAAAGCCGTCTACTGTATGCTTCATGGAATGTGATCAGGGAGTTACGAAACGACTACCGTATCACCTTCACTCGACAAAGCTAAAATGTTGATTTAATGTAACACTTCTGAGGGAGGCAACATGAAATTACCTAATTTGAAATGTAAATTATTAACTTAATGACATCAGACAAACTTTCGCAAAGTGATGTCTAGACGAGGAGAATACTGTAACTATGGTTACATACAGAATCATTGAGAATATCCCCAGCGAAGGATACAAAGGACTCGTACACTCCTTGGTTCTCTCGAGCGCTGACTTCAAAGAAGGAACAACCAAGTTGCCTAGCGAGCTGAAAAACAGAACATCGCAGCAAGGTTTAAAAAAACACTACAATAAAAGAAATATGAAAATAAAGGACGACGCATTAACATTGCTAAAGGTATTATTTATTGATTTTGAAAGCTGCATTGTTCTCATATGAAGCTATGTACGCGCCCGAACATACGAGCAGATGGACGGGAGGGGGTGCAGCTTCCCCTCCGGGAGAACGGTCAAAACCCGTTTCCGGGGCACATGTTTTGGAAAAAAACATCGGGCAATTGTCTCGAAGGATATACAGGCATCCTCGGACAAAACGGCTTAACCACCCAGAAAAAATTCCCGCATACGCCTATGGATATGCGTACTAAAATAATGAAGGGTTGGTACTCGTATTGTATATTCACATAAGCATCACACCTGTATCTATACTGATGCTTTTGTACTCACTACACAAGTCTTCTATCATGCACATAAAAATCGTTAAAATTGCACCTCTGTACATGTATGACTTCGTGTTTGAAAGCACACCAATCTTAGATGTTTAGCTATCACTCGTTATGTGAATAGGCAGGAAGGAATGTGAGACTTCGTTGTGATTTCAGATCAGGAACTTACGACGGGGGGGGGGGGGAGGGAGTTAGCACAGGGTGATGCCATGTACAATTAACATAGGCTGATAAAGTGCAAACATGGATGAACCATTTTAAACCCGACCTGACGAATATTTTTGTTTTACACAAATATACGCCATGCCACTGAATGGAGTATTGAATCATAATTGCTTCATTCTATAATCGGTTTAAGACTGCAATGTATATGCGAGAACATATAATAATCACTGTTTCTTGTTCCAGGCGAAAAACAAATGCCGACATAATGCAGCCTGAGGTTATGACGTACATGTAGACGTGCCTACCATAGAAATAATGAAACAAATAAAATGATTCTGTACAGAAATGGTAGCCATAGACATTGATTATTACCGTCACTGTTAACCTTGTGTCCACAGGAAAAATCCAATTACTTTGCAGAGATTCGTATTCACTGCGCAACGGGTGACAGGTATTTGCATGCAACAGCATACCGGGTAACAATGTGCATAGGGTATATGAAATACGTGGAAAGCTACATACCTTTTCACCTCGCTCTGTGCTAACCTGTCGCCAGTCTTCTAAATCGACTTTGTTCCCTAATAATAGCCAGACAGAATCCGGATGGGCAAACTAAAACATAAAATAATAATCAGTATGTACAACGATTTATAATTGAATCATGCATGTTTGCAGAAGAACAAAACAATTATGTCGAAAAGAAAGGTTTGACGAAAGCTGCATGCTTTGTTTCACAAACAGAATGTAAAATAACGTTGTACAATATACTTAGAACTTAGGATGAACTTAACTGTAAAAAGAAGATGGAGTATGCCTGTTGTATCATACAACGAACGCAGAAAATTCAATCATAAGGTATGTAACTAAAAATAACATTTTACGTCATGAGAGGACTATAGCAATAGCTGTTCGCACGCAATGATTTTTCTCTTGGCATACGTACTTGTAGTCTGTTCTAAATTGACCCATACCGTCCCCTAACCTTAGCCATGTAACCATGGTAACATTTCGTCTTCTCTCATCACTTTCACAAATCAGCGCCAAAAGTTTACATGCTCTCTTGTACAAGTTGGACTCTGTACTCGCCAGTCTTGCCATAGCACATAGTGTAGCATTTTATATCCCCCTACCCCCTCCCCAACACACACACCACGGAAGAGCCCACTGAAACATGAGCATACCTTAATAATCTTGTTTGTAACGTACTAAGCAATGCCCTCAAGAAGGGCAGATTCTTCAATTAAAACCCTTAATTTTCAAAATTTCTCCAAAATCTCCGAAGGTAAAGTAACCGAGCATAAAAATATCCTGGCACCACCACAAATAAAGGTATAGGCCTATTGGTTGCGTTGTTTCTAAAGTTTATGTACAGGTATTTTTTTCTGACACTGATATGACTAATATGATTAATATCGACCGATATCGATATCGATTACGGTATGCATAACAAAAATAACTTCATGTACACAATGGAATTCTATCCGTGTTGTATGACGTATATTTATACTTTTACCTCTTTTGCAGTTTCTATCCAGAACTTTGATAGATTGAGAAAGGTCTTCTCTTTTGTGACGTCATAGACTAGAACAACTCCCATTGCTCGTCTGTAATATGAAGTTGTTATTGCCCGGTATTTCTCCTGCCCGGCCGTATCCCATAGCTGGAATCTCATTTCTAATCCATTAAGCTTGAATTTAGCTATACTAAAGTCTATTCCTGGGAGAAAAAGAAAAGTATATTTAGTTGCCAGATTAATTGAAAAAATTTAGCATGACTCACCGTAGAATAAATGAAGGGTACCAAACATACGTGTATCAATGTACAATATGATAAATATGTGCATTAACAGGGAAACAAGCCTTCTAACACATGTAGTTCAAAAGATGTAACAGGACTAAAATTTACCCTAAAGTCTCAGAGGATTGCAATCGTTTTCAAAACAACAATAGGTGTGAAAAATCAGTAACGGAACACTACTGGAAAACAACTAACAGATTCGCCAGGGACTATATTCAATGACTTCAAAAAATAAAGAAAATTTTTTGTAGCCTTATATAAAGTGAAAACCACAGCTCAATAGCATGTAGCATTTGAAGATATATACTTATTTTAAAAGAAATGTTATTTATTCTAAAGAGACAGTGCATTATGGGAAATTTGTGATGTCATCACGGCACATTTATTAGACATAGCATTTTAGTTCTTTATTATATTCACACCACTGTAGTGAATATTTAACAATTTTGTTTGCTTTCCCTACGTATAGTGTAGTTTCATGTTAAATCTACATAGAAAAACATTTTAACATTTCATCAGTATTACCGATTTCCAGGACAAACAGGAAATTATTTCATCAGTATTACGATTTCCAGGACAAACAGGAAATTCAATTATAAAGAATAACACAAATATTCTGAGTCAATGTGTCTACTTAACATTATTCTGTGACCTTAAATAAACTGAAAGTATTTCTTCACACAAGAAACCAATCTTTAAAATGAGATATCTTGAGTTAGGAACAGAGTGTGTGCCAAGGAGTTTGGGGACATGAACTGGATTTTTCTGTTTTCACGTCAGACCCTAGTGAAACGCCACGTACGTAGACTAAAGCGGAAATGTAGTCATCCCAATTTGAATAAGTGTATCCGGATATCCTATTTCATGATTGACTCGTTTTATTCATGAGAAAAAGTTTTCGTTACTCCTTATTTTACGTTAACATTCAATGTTTTTGTTTCGAAACATTAAAGGTACCTGAAATTAAAATAAGAGGAGATTTGAAAGATTTAGCTGATGTTTCGAAATAAATGTGGGGCGACTGTTTTTGCCCTCCAGGCTGCGAGAGTTGTCACCACATTTTAAGCATATTTTAATACTGTTCAGGGGATCTTGTAAATTTATTTACTTGTTTTAGTATCACTTTCCACGTAAAGGCTAAATAGCACAGGTAAAAGAGGAAAATACCGGGTACACTTTTCTTTTTACTTTTTCTTCTCTTTTTCTTTTCTTTAAAGTAATTTCAATTAAATAATGAAGGGGATGGTGTTAAATTTATACAAATTTAACGTTATTTTGCATTAAAACGCATCTGAATCACTGTATTTAACTTCGTGGTAATTCCTCTGACGGCGGACGGTTGACGGAAGTGACGTACCATAAACAATAGCCCAATCATTTCCTGGAAACCACATCTTCATTATCAACTCATTCAGTTACTCATCCTATACAACCGGTGCCTAATTGTCTCGGAAACGTCGTTTTAAATGTGATTTTATTTGATAAACAAATTCTGGCCTACGTATAACACATAACCCTTCACTGTAAACAAAAACTAGTCAGGATGGTGCCTCTACTGACTAATTTGACTGACTAGAGTATAAATTAGTCGGCTGATGGTCG
>WURT03606897.1:0-40410 GCA_009936505.3 Holothuria glaberrima
CATTAAATAAACAAAATTGCAGGTACATAAACATTGCATATAATAACTGTAGGGTCACAACAGTACCATGGATATACATTTACCTTCACATACTTAAAAATAACTAAGCTTTGCTCAACAATAGTAAACGAATTACAAAGCAGACCGCTAATCACATTTCTGTGTGGCGTTGTAATACTTTCATTTATAAGTGTATTAATTTATATCTTTAAAAGTTTCATGAAAACGTAAGAAACGAGAGTCATCTATTTTACTCAAGATATAATACTCCACTTCTAGCACAAATTTGAATTTGTAGAGAAATGCTTGTGCCTCAGGCATAATATATTGTCATTAAATTTGCAGTTATAAAGAAAATATTTTGCATGCAATATGAAAAAGTTAGTTGGGTTATTAATATCATCGTAGTAACTTTACCCAATTTGAGGTTACATTACAATTATGAGTAAGACAAAGTTCACAAATAGATTGCCAAAAATCCTGGGTTACTCGGCAGGACCAAAACAGATGCTCAAGAGTTTCAATTTCAAAATTACGAAAAGTACACATAGGGGAGTCTTTAATTTTAATTTTGAGTAAAAAATAGTTGGTGCCAATAATTCTGTGGATAAAACGAAATTGAAAATATTGGATTCTTGTATCCCGAACAGCTACGTAAGGAAGTAAAAATACCTTGTTCCAATTAATGTTAATTACACCATCATCTTTCCACTTTACGACCCCTCTAGGAGTCGTAAGTTTAGATTTAACTAAATAATTATAATCTTAGTAGGACGAGAGTTACTAGTAAGCTTATAAGACGTTTTACATTATCAGAAGGGTTTTCAGTATGAGTAACACTGGTCTTCCATTCTCTATGGATTGCCATCAGTATTCCATAATAAAAGGTGAAAGGAAAGTTTCTGGTGATATTGAATTTTGCAGTAAATTCATTATACGACAATGCCTTACCATTAGCATGAAAAAGCTCTTTTACAGTATAGGCTTTCTTAGACATTAACAAATTCGAATAAACAAGACTACTGTTAATTTTAATACATGAATTATTTAGAACATATTGGTCTGAATAATGAGCTGGACGGCGAAAATTAAAATCCGACCAAGCGCTACAAACTTCATATTAAATGAAAGTGTTAGAGATGAAAATGTCAGTTTTATTGTTGTTACATTTGAAGAGAAATTTACCACCATAACCACTTAAGGCCAGGTCAAAGAAAGCTTTCCACCCTCCCAGACCGTCGTCAAGATAACGTTTTACCCACTTACATGTTAAACTTTTCGAAAATAGTTCCAAGTCAATCATATTAAGTCCACCGTTATATTTTTTATTCAATAACACAGAGCGTTTAATTTTGTCGGCCTTATTTGAGCAGATAAAATTGTAGAAAAGTGTATCTAGCTCCCGAAAGTAATGATTTGGCTGTTTAGTTTGGGATCTGGTAAAACGGTCAATAAATAAACCAACTGGGATATGGCAAAAGTTTTTATGACCAGAACTTTTGCGATAGGTGTGAGGTCTCTGGAAGACCAGAGGTTCAAAAGATTTTTAATTCGTGAGAGCTTTGGTAAGTAGTTCAACTTGAAGAAATCATCTTGACGATGTGTAAAGGATATCCCTAGGTACCTGATGGGGCCATCACTAATTCCTATTTGAAAATTTTGAAAGTAGGCTGCAGGGCGTTGTAAAAAACGGGCCGAGTAAGAAGAGATAGGATTTATTAATATTTACCGTTAAACCTGAATATTTGAAAACTTGTCAAGTACAACAACGACTTCATTAATCGATCTTTCAGAACCATCGGTAATAATAACAGTATCGTCAGCATAATTAGAGATTTTTAAGGTGCTATTGCCAATTGAAATACCTTGAATCTTATGGTTAGACTTGTTTAAACAAATAAAAATTTCACTGCAAAGAATAAAAAGATACGGACTTAATAGACACCCTTGACGAACCCCTCTTGAAACTCTGAAAAAATCAGTGGAGAAACCATTATTCATTACACAAGATGATATATTACTGTAAAGTGTCGTTATCCATGTTCTGAAATCATTACCAAAATTGAAAAAATCTAGGGTATTATATAGAAACTTCAGGTCTAAGCTATCAAAAGCCTTTTCATAGTCTAAAAATAAAAGCGCACCACACACAGACTGGGTATCACAATAATCAATAAAATCCAAAATACACCTAATATTTTCTCCTATATAACGGCCTTTTAGAAGACGGGTCTGCTCGGGGCTAATTAGACAAGTGAGAACGCCTTTTAAACGATTAGCAAGGTTTTGGTTACAATTTTGTAATCGACATTTAAAAGGGCTATGGGACGCCAATTTCTAAGAAAACGGTGATCTTTGGAAGGCTTAGGGATGATTGTAATGCAGGCCCTTCCCTGCTCATCGGCAATATAACCTTTCTGGAAAGCATAATTAAAGGAATTAAGGACAAGCCCACCAATTTCTTCCCAAAAAGTTTTTTTAAATTCAATGGGGGAGACCGTCAGAACCTGGTGATTTACTATTAGACATAGATAGCAAGGATCGAGTTGTAGAATTGGTATTCAAAGTTCAAATTAAACTGGTACAGTACGCTAGAGGCATGTGCGCATTGAAAAAATTTTGGGTAAATTTTCTTCAAGAAGATTCTTTGATTTAAAATATGTCTCTAATGATACATCATTCAAAGTTAGATGATTTAATGTCAAAACATAGTAAATTCCGAGATAAAACAAATTTCTTTCATAGTATGTAGAAAAAATGTAGAAAAAATCGTAAATGTTTATAGTGCCAACATGAGCAACAGCCCCTTTCAACGTTTTACTTTTGTTTCAGATTTTGAATGAGTTTTAAAGTTTTCCTTCTCGCTCTCGGGATCACCCCATAGGGCGAGTAAGTCTATATTCCCTCAAAGAAGCATACACATACACTGAAGCATAAGAAGATATCAGGAGGAAAGTCTCGCAAACTTCCGATATTTGTCATCGTGAAACAGTAGATACTATGAGGAATAAGTGTTCAAAATTTGGTGGTTTTACCTTCTACACTTTGAAAAAGTCTTTTATCAGGAAAAGATATATTAGAAATAACTGGTTTCTAACGATAAAAGACCGTCGATGACAGAGTATTTTGTCATAGCAGTCTATCCAATGATTGTCTTATAGCGCCATCACTTGGTAAGGACCATACGTCGCTTGTTGAAGGATAGAAGCACTTTATATATTATTCAGCTGTTTGGCATGTTGGATGTTAATTACAATGTAAAATGAATATAAATCATAAATGTGCATGCTCAAATACAGATGACAGACGGTCCGTGTAAATATCTAAATGATACTCGAGGCATAAAATCATATTACTGCACAAATTATTTTTCCAGTTTATTAATTAGTAGAACATCGCACCTAATATTGCACATATATGTTAATGTATTCAAGAATGATTGCAAGCTACGTACTTACGTTACTGTCAACTGAGCTCCGCTGGGTGCTGTTCATGAACGTGGATAATGCTGTTGTGTGACTTCTATTAATGTATTTTTATGTTCACTTCTGTTCCACACGTTTTACGCAACTTTTCATCAGTCTCCTATCCTTCGCTTCAATTTTAACTTTAATTTAAATGAAGTTTAGTAATGATTGATTTCCAATCCTCGTTCTTAAATAAGTAACCCCCTAAGCAAATCAATTATTGGTAGAATATTGCCTAGTTTTGGGTCTTCTCTTCCAGAGCAATGAATGTGTTATCGACCGAATAATGTTCTTTCACACAAAATGTTTCGGCAGTTTTGATTGAGTTAGCAACTACTTTCTGTAAAAATATAGTTATCTTCTATGTTGTGAATATTGTAATATACGTGTATCACCATGCTTCTGGATACCGGTATTAATACAAATATCTGTATCTGGGATAAAAGTACACAAATGTTGTTCAGCACTAAATGCAGTAAATTCTGAATTCCGTGAAAACGAGTTAGTTAGAAAGCCAAACAATAGGAGTAAAAGTAAATGTGTTAAAGGCGTTCATTAAGTTGATATTTTTGTGACAAGTGTGAAGGAAAATATTCCATGATAATTCTCCTAATTAGCCTCATTGGCCATTTATCACTTTCTATAGTTACCGTAAACGTGAAAATTATTATAGTTTTTATGAGCTCAAGAGCTCATGGTTAGGGATGCTTATCTAAGCCTTTGATAGACCAGACACTCTGGAAAATACAACATGTATTTACCAGACTTGTAGTGAGTTAGTACTCGTATTCATGAAAAAGGACATGTACTAGTACTCACAACACAGAAACTGCCTTTGTACTCGTACTCATGACATTGTAGCCTACTTGCACTACAAGTCTGGTATTTACAAATGAGAGGCCTTGATCACAACAATTGTGCCAAAGAGGAGTTGAGAGCCTGTTAATCAAGTTATAAGCTTCACTCATTGATTGTGTTTGAACAGGGTTGTATATGATTAAGGGCCTAAAGGCAATAGGGTCTAGCCTCGAATTTGTAATAAATGATTTTAATCATTAATTAGCATATCATTGCTGTCTGAGTTGTGTGTTAGACGTTCAGAACCTCTTAGTTTGACCAATGTGAGTATACCGTACCTCAGCAGGTTTTACAAAACATCACGAAGTTCATGAACCAACTAAATAAGCCCCTTTAATATTAGAGAATAAGAGGATTTACGAAACGTGTGCTAGCTGAGGATTTCCACGTATGCTCATCTCAAGAATAAATATTTAAAGGAAACTTTGCACATCATTTATGCTGTCAAAAGAACAAGGGAGAGAAATTCCTTTTATTTGCAATTCGTGTGATACAGGCGGCATGTACTGCTTTCTTCAAAATTCTGCTACTAGTGTAGATCCAGCACTTGAATGTGCCGTAATAAATGTGTGTGTATCATTCAAAAGCTACACTCCACAGACTGTTTGGTAAATTTTTACACAGGTTGGTTACACATGCCTTCTGCTAAGCTGTTGCCTTGTAAAGTTTTACCCAACATAGTCTTTTTTACCTGAAAGTTTAGCAGGAGGCATACGTAACCATTCTGGGTAAAAGTTTACCCAACTGTCTTTAGAGTGTAGTCAAATTTATATTCCCTCACACACTTAGCAACGCAGTTTTGATTACGTCAAACGTTCCAGGTTTTTCTTTTCTGAAGGTATTGAGAAAGCTTTTCAAAATCTTTTTTTACTTGTTCATGTAATAGGGTACGTTCAATAGCCAATGAACTTTTCAATACGGAATCATTATATAATTTTCCATTTTAAACATCTGAACTTTTCTACAGACTGTTTCAAGGACCGACAAATCGACCGTAAGGAAAGGTAAATTTAATTTTCAACCAAGATGCCCTTTTGGACATTTTGAACATTTTACGCTCTTTCCATGAGTTCAAATTTCCATGTCATTGAAAGACTTGGAGCAAGAAATTGAATTTCCCCGAATGATTTTAGCATCTCGTATTAATGGTAAGAGTCATCTGCCAAGTATTTAGTTACAATTATCTATCTTTGTCCATTTTAGAAGTTCTTCCTACCACCGAATGTCAGGAACGTTTGTTCATCAAATCAAATGTGATGAATATGCTACTTCAATTATATGGTTACAATTCAGCGATTTAATGTCGTGATTTGATCATTAGAGAGAGTCCACTGTATTTTTCAATGCGGATATTAAAATTTCCTAAACGTTTTTGTATGTTTCTTTCATACATTTTCCGTACCTGTGAACAAACTTCTTGAGTTGTACACACCGCAAAGAATGAGAAGAAATGCAAAAAGCTACATTAATTTTATCTCTCCGTGTAGTTTCCAATACCCTAGATATGAACCCACTGTATTTTGCAGCTGACTCGTTCTACTTGTATGCTTGATTTAACTTATTCAAGGTAAATTGCTGGCAAACCGATAACAATTAAATGACGTCATGATCGACATTGACAAAATAGCTAAAAATTTAATTAAAATGAGTGCCATTTGTAGGAAAAAAATAACCTAATTAATATAAAACTTGGTCATGGCCTCATCATTGGTAACGACTACATAGATAGAAAGTTTACAGAACAATTTGCTGCCGACGAAAACATATTTTTTGTCCAGATTGATAACCAGGCCCAGTTTATTGAATTGAAACTTCGAGGTTTGTGTGAGACGTGCAAATTTTATTATTCATTTCTTTCACCCTCAAAGAAAAACCTTTTAACGTAATCTGTATGTTTTTTATGAATTTCTCTGATAATTTTCTAGTCTATTTTTGGTTTTTTATTTATCCGTCCGATGAACGATTCAAATTATTCAAATGACAACTAATTTCTTAAAGTAAGCTCGCAATAAATTGAAAGTAGATGCATTGCTTCAGGTACATCCGGAGTTCGTACAAGTTAAAAATGGTGCAGAGTGTCTGAGTGTGTTCACAACACGGCTTTTAGGCTACAGAGAAAATGCTTAACTCTACAGAAACTTTGCTCACTGACTCGTAGATATTTGTCACAAGGACTAAACGACCCTCGAACGACATCCTGTCTGTACAAGAATTGCATGAGCAGATGGGACTAACAGTCACCTACTTAGAGGATGCGCAGATGACATCACGATTAGTTTGATTCTACGTTGGAAAATAACGACAACATATTTTACACTCAGAGTATAAGGTGCAATGTCTGTCTTCTTATAAGACATTCCTTGGGCCACTTTCCTTCCATGAGGATGTCAAAAACCAAATCGACCCATCACGGGTCCGAGTTTGACTATTATTAAATAAAATACCGAATTTGACTTTTATATCAAAAAAATAATCAAATTAGACTTCTGATTGATCAATGGCGTAGATAGCATTGGGGAAAGGGTTCTCCCGCAGGGGGTGGGAGACATGTCCATCAATGATTTGGTGGGACCACCAGTTGTACCTCCAAATATTTGGTCCACAGCTATAATATTTGCTGATATCGTGAGAGTGAGACATAATCTCCCAATCATTTGGTTGAGAGGGACAAAACATTTATATGATATTTAGCAAACGTAATATTTGCCAATATTTACGTAATTTTTAGACTTTCCGATGACTTAAAAGTCATAAATAACGATTTTTTCAGGCACACCCAGCGAGCACACTAACCTGAGTGTATGTTCGGTGGTTACTGAAAATTATACACACGGGTACATTCTCTCTATTATTTGGTTGGAAATGGGATACCTTTGTTCAATATTCCCGTAGAGTGGGTCAAATGCAGTGATATTTGCTAAAATGGTGTACGTGAGACATAGTACACCCTCCAATAATTTGGTTTGGGAGGATGGAGTTTTTTAGCGTGGAGGCTTAAAAGGCATGATAGTTTTATAGGCGTTCTTTGCAAGTAGTTATCATCAGTGGGTGTCTGTTGGGCAAAGGGGGTTACATGACCATTAGGGTGTGAAAAATAGAAAACTTATAACATTAAAACTCCTTGCATGGACTCCTCAGAATGTCCGTTTTTATTGTCTCTTCATGTCTTCTCTAGATTAAACGTGAAAAATTATTTACTGCCATTACAGTAATAACACTGCAACTCCGAAAACTGAATGACTGCAAATCTACAATAAGATCACCAAGGGAGAAGCAACCCCGTATTACATTTCCATATTCTTCACCCCAACTGGTTTCTGGATGACTTTAATTCGGGAGTTGCAACAGACTCCCTTCTTTAATAGTATATTGTCACTTTCATGAACAGTTGCCTTCTCGTTATTTCCGGTCCCTTATCCTCCCTGTCAACCACTGAAATCAACCGGCCATAGGATTTAAAACTGCAGGGTAAAAGCTGGCAAGCCTTATATTAAGCGGGCACACACCGACAGCCAAAGCTGTCAAAAAGTAACATCGGTTGTCAGGAGTGTCGGTTGTACTGGCAGAACCGGGAGCAACTATTCCATGACCACGAGTGGCCTTTAGCAATTTTTGATTTACACAAAGTGTGATACGTTCAAACAACGAAGTTTTAGTGGGCGCTAAAAACAGAATATTGCCGACTTCCGGTTGTATTAATTTTGAGCGGACCTGGAGCAAAACATAACGAACCGCGAGGTAAAAAGCGCCCGGCGCCCGCTAAATATAAGCCTTGAAAGTTGGTTGTTGTTGACGGCTGAACGTTCACCAAATATTGTTATTATCCACAAAGTTGTTCTCCTTCTGCTCTTCGACTGAGCACAGTTTGTTGCCAGGGTAACAGGGTAGTTTTCATTAAATAATAAATAATAATAATGGTAAGATGTATAGTTTTCATTAAATAATAAATAATAATAATGGTCCGTTTTTATATAGCGCTAACACTGACGAAAAGCGCTCTACATTCTATTACCCCTGGCCATCAGTAAATCACAATACCTTCAGTGCTCAGCAGCTCTAACAGCGCTTCCCAATGACAATTCACCTCACATGTACCCATTTAACCCCTGGGTAGAGAGACAATCGAGATAAAGCATCTTGCCCAAGGAAACAACATAATGACGCTGGCGGGATTTGAACCGGCAATCCTTAAATCACAAGTCCAATACCTTAAGCATTAGGCCACTATGCTCTCTTCCATGTGTACATTAAGGTTTACGTATACATGAGATACGTGTATGCATACGCATACCTAAACATTTACGTATTCATACAAATATACATACACATATATTACGGTACCGTATATGTCGATACAATATAGTAAAAAGTGATACAATGCGGTAAAAAGTGCTGAAAAATATGAGGAAAATTCCACGACGTCCAGGGTATAAACCCTTTATCAGGTTACGAAAGAGTAAGTGAACACATATTGACATGCCTTGAGCGCCTAGAAGTCCAAAAGCGTCTTTGATTATTACAATAACAAATTATTGTGTAACCTAAATTTTAGAAAATGAATGATTTCACAGTAATAAAGCATGGACCTGCAGAGTGGAGTATTCTAGTGTACCCCCCCCCCATGACAAAATCATGACCGAGTGCCTGTTTGTAGTGGGCATTACTTTCCAAATGAAATACATCATAGTCGGCTTAAAAATTAACTGCATCATGGTCCTGTGCAATTCAGCATAAAATTTCCACTGTCGAAAAAAGCAATATGATAACTCCGTACCAAGAAGGAAAATAAGTTCTGCATATTTTATCTTAAAGCTTGATGTAGCTCAATTCAGAACCGAATATATGTCGCCCTCAGAATACCGGTCCCACAGAGCAAACGACAGTTTCCGTGCCCTCTTTCAAGTAATTGTTGAACAATGTACCTCAACACTCAGGTAAAGTGACAAGCGACGCGGGTAATATTCTCTCTAACCCTGAAACTAAGGCCTACATTTTAAATCCTTAGTTGAATACATTTTATACTTTCCACCAGCCGTCGTCGGTGGCATCTTCTGAGGTGTCCTACATCCTGAAGGACGGATTATATTTTTATAATATCAAGACCTTGGAATGAACTGTGGATAAAAATCATGTGCTTTCAAGCCTAAAGCGTAATCAAGTAAAAAAGTGGGTGAATTTGTCAAACCATCTACACAAGGAGGCAAAGGTGAAAAACCATTAAAACTGTTAAAATTTGAATGTAAGAAAGAGCATCCAATGATGCCTAAGTGTTTAGATTTACAAACGACATTCTGAAACACGACTAGATTTTAGGGTTTAGCTTTTCCAGGAAACGTTGTACTTTACAGGAGATAAATGTTTAATACATAAGAAATGTTTTCACAAAGGCTGGTTATCTAGGTTCACGTTTTAAAGGGTAACTCTTGATGACAAGGGTGTAATTGAAATGAAAATGTTTGACACCAGAAGCAATTGTTCGAAATGAACTAATCAGATAGAAAAATTAATTAATGAAAATTCCCTATTTAGGAGAACTGCAACACTAGTAAACTATATAAAAGACTTTAACGTTAAGTTTTCAGTTAAAATAGACCTAAAAATCACTACATCACCTTTTTATGTCCATATCTATTAAAAGGTTTTTCCATTTCCAAATTGAAAACTTCTTTCCCCATTTGTAGCTCCAGTATTACAGATAAAGCAGACTGAAATGCCTTTTGATGATGTATCGGTTAGTAGAGGTAATGGGTGCGTCTAGGGTTAATCACTAGATGAAATGTGAAGATTATGACATTAACTTCAAAGAAATGTTTTTGAGAAGAAATCTTACATGTTTTTGAAGTAAAAATCGATGTAGACCGAAGGCAGAAATTGAGGATACCTACTCCATTCCCCAACCCAACATTATACCTTAGTCGATATTCACTGTCGCTCTTATTAATTAATATGCGTGATTATTACAAATCTTTGCCTGATGTGATCTGCTACTGTCAATCTTTATCAAGTCGCGATAGAAACCAACCGTCTAGGATCCAAAATCAAATTTTACAGAAGTTGAGAAATCCCATGAACCTCTGCGCTTTTTCCCTAGCACCACATGACCATGCCAAACTATAAAAATTCTGAAACTTTTTCACTTAAATCTTAAGAGTATAGATTGTAAAATAGTTGGTGGCGTTCATAAAAATCACCTGTCTTAGTTATTCTTTTAACTAATGTCAATACTACTTATTGAAGCATGTGGCAAGTGCCTCATTTTTATAGAGTGAGTGGACAATCAAAGCTAATTCTGACAAAATCATCCTCAAGAAATTAATTAATCAGTATCAAAGGTTTTCTGGGCATATTAATGTTAACAGAAGCACAAGTAGGTAAGTATAAATAGTACAACGTTCTTTACTATTTAAAGTTAGGTATAATACTCCGTTTCCCATATAATCAAACTTAGTAAATAAAAGTTGAAGTAAAATTAAATAGAGTAATTCTTACATCACATTATAAATAAAATTTAAATAAAACAAAAAAATAGTTAAGTCGCAAAATTCAATTTGAGTCCCATGCATGTAGTAACATTAAAGATGGGAGCTAGTCCAACTGAGTTCATTGATTCCTTGCCGAAGGCAGGCAAGGAATCTATGCGATGGTGATGTCGTATGTATGTATGTGTGCATGTGTGTGTATGTGAAGCCTAGCTTGTAAACACCGTATCTCAAGATAGCAATGACCGACACTTTTCACATTTGATATATGAATTTGTCATGTTAAAAGGAAGAACCCTATTGTTTTTGTTGGAGGTCAAAGGTCATCTGAGGTCACCAGAGGTCAAAAGTGGAAAACCTTGTAAATGCGATATCTCAAAGTAGCAATGACCGACACTTTTCATATTTTGTATCTAGATTTGTTATGATGAGAGAAGGAACCCTAATGTTTTTGGTGGAGGTCAAAGGTCATATGAAGTCACCAGAGTTTAAACTGCGAAAACCTTGTAAATGGCCTCAATGAGAAACCGTGTTTGAGGTTCACGTAAGATACGTCCCCCGGTGTGTCTAAGAAATTTTGAATAGTCATGATGTTAAGCACATCTGTTAATGTCTTTCTGCCGAATGCAGACAGTATGTGAACTTTAGTAGAGCTACAGGTTCACAGTCCTAGATATATTCATATGTGGATTGATAGGGTTAGGGAGATACTTCCTTTTGTTTTTTGTGGAGGTTATTTGGGGTCACAAGAGGTCAAAACCTTTTAAACATGATATTGCAAGGATAATAAGTGCAAGAGATTTCATACTTGGCCTGTGGATTGTTCATATTAAGCATGTAGATTGCCATATAGGATAGCTGATACTATTAAGTGGAGGTGAAAGGTCATTTAAGGTCACAAGACTTGAAAAGGTTTTGACCTTATTAACATGATATCTCTAGTAGGATAACTGTGAGGGTTCTCATGCTTGTCATCTCAAGATTTTGTCTCAAGATGCAGGGGTCTAGTGTGAACACATCCTAAAATGATGAAGTCAAGAAGTATAAATTTGAGGGATGAACCTTGGTGTAACAAAGCTATCCCCTCTCCTAGGCAAGGAATCACTAAGCCTTTGGGCTTTCTGGTTTTTTAAACATTATAAATATATAGCTTCGAGGGCTTAGACCAACCTTTTCATCTCCGTCTACTCCTGGCCCTGTGGAACCTAAAGATCATTTCCAACCCTTAAATACCAGGTGGTTAGTTTTTAAGGAGTGCACAATCAGTTGACACACAGCGTTCTATGAATTGTTTTGCTTAAAATAGTTCCTGTATTACAGGAAATGACCCAGAATCTGTATGTTTGCACATTATTTCGAGATCTCTTTTCTTGGACATTTAAATTAAAAATAAGTCACCAAACCCCTTGCCACTCTCTTTCACCTTCACCGACCCCGTCGGTCCACTGTCAGACCCCCGTTTGTGGAAAACTGGTTTATATTATATAGATCCTTTTAAGAGGATAAGCAGTCTCCCCAAATTTATTGGAAGCAAAATTTAATTCTCACGAATTTCCTCGTTTCTCTTCCAAGTATCTTTCATGATATTTCAGGACTTAAAATGTTTATTTCATATTCAAGGTAAATCAAGGAGTTACCCCTCGTAAATTACACAATTTAATGTGAAAAACAGTGTCACGTGATTCTCAAGAGCCATTCATGAAACATGGTAAACTACTATACTAATCCAGATTGGCTGACGGCGTTTTCCTTTAAAGCTAGGAACTCAAATCAGCTGCCTGTTTAGTAACGTTGTCCACCGTATTTACTCTATTAAAAGCTCCTTTTGTGAAGTTTTTCAAAGTAAAGGGCGTTTATTAGGATTGAATTTTTAACTCAAGTAGTTACCATGTATTTCATGGAGCGAGCCAAGAATCTTGACAATGCGTAAAAGCAGAAGTTGGAAATAAAGTTACAGCCAGTGAAAATCAATCACCGCATATGAAAATTTTAGGGCGCTTTCAATAGAGTAAATACGATATAAAATGGCTAGATGAAGCAAAATGGTAGTCAAAGGATATCATGGGTTTGATGAAATCCCAAGGTAACAACACTTTTAAAATGCGTCGGGTTTAAAACGATGGAAATGGATCATGAAACCGATAAGGTTGTTTCATTTCCACTTCCCCTTCCTCCGTTCGTGTTTTCGTTTCTGACTTTCTGTATAACTTCTACTTAATCACTAAAATTTAAGACGAAGCCTGGAAGTTTTTAAAATGAAACCAAGGAGCTGTCACTTTAACGAAAGTTTTAGAAGCAATGAAAGGGCGATGACCTATAAGTGCAAGGTGTTTCTCTAAAAAGACGTTTTTAATCACGTTTATGACCAAAGATTTCCAAAGGGCTTCATTCCCACGATAACTGAACGCAATATAATGAGTCTGCAACACTTATAAAATTTTCCTGTAAGGTTTGGGGCAAAATTTCGGTTCTGATGTAGTGTCCGCACTGATAATTTTAAGGAAGAAAAACAAATACTCAGAATAGGGCAAATTAACCTCTTGGCCCAAACTGTAAATACAAATTTAGTACTAGACATAAGGCAGACCCAATTAAATGAACCATCTCGTAACTCTTATCCATATTGCAAGTCTTGTAATTTGCGGCGAATAGCTTTTAGACACTATCGACGACTTTTAAGCCAAGATGTCCTCATAAACGGAAATACTGGGTTAGTAGTTCAGAAAGTGTTCATAGGTCTACCATTAGGAAACCTCTCTTTAGATGTTTAAAACGCTAGTCAATTGAAAGTCATGTAGCTGTATTCCTTTTTGATTCCTTGATGAAGGCAGGCAAGGAATCTATGCGATGTGATGTCGTGTCGATGTATGTTTGTATGTGACGCTTAGCTTGATATCTAACAAGATCTAGCAAGAAATCTCAAGATAGCAATGACCGACACTTTTCATATTTGGCATATAGATTTTCCGTGTTAAGAAGAAGTCTATTGTTTTTGGTGGAGGTCAAATGTCATTTGAGGTCACCAGAGGTCAAAAACCGAAAACCTTGTGAACACGATATCTCGAGGTAGTAATGACCGACACTTTTCATATTTAGTATATAGCTTTGTCCTGTAAGAAATTACTATTGTTTTGGTGGAGGTCAAAGGTCATTTGAGGTAACCCGGAGGTTTAACTGTAAAAACCTTGTAAATGGCTTTTAAACACGATATCTTGAGATAGCAATGTCCGGCACTTTTGCTATTCGGTATATAGATTTGTCATGTTGAAAGGAAGAACCCTATTTAAACACGATATCGCCAGTTAGCAATGGCTAACACTTTTCATTTTTGGTATATGGATTTGTCGTGTTGCGTAAAAGATTCCTTTTGTTTTTGGTGGGGGTCGAAGGTCATTTGAGGTCACCAGAGGTAAAAAACCGAAAACCTATTAAACATGATATCTCGAGATAGCAATGACTGACACTTTTTATATGTGATATATAGATTTGTCATGTTGACAGGAAGAAGCCTATTGTTTTTGGTGGAGGTCAAAGGTCATTTGAGGTCAGCAAAGGTCAAAAACTTAAAACGTCACCAGCATGATACATGAAGATGGGAAAGACAGAAACTCTTCATACTTAGTGTATAGATTCTTAATGTTGAGAGGAGGATTCTTTTTGTTTTTGGTGGAGGTCACAAATCATTTGAGGTCACCAGAGGTCTAAAACTAAACTTGGAAAACATTACATTACAAGGGAAGAAGCACAGTCATATTTCTCCTACGACCCCAGGCCGACTCTCGGTGGGTCTGTCTGTATTCTTCAATGTAGAAAAAATAGCCTACCTCATATATTTTTCTTACTGACTTACACACCAAATTGCCTCTAGAAGTTTTCACTAGGTCATTACCGTAGTCTGTCAAGGTGTTTTAAGGGGAGACATATTATTCCAAGGGGAGACATGTCAAGGCAATGGAACTTTATTGTTTTCAACTTTTTCTAAGGTGTGAAATTTTTCTGGGCGAACCTTTCTCTCTGCTTTGATAATGGCATGCACTACGTGCAAGATGGCATTGTTTGAAATGCTTACACGTGGTCGGTCATTCATGGTATCTTCAATTTGTCTTGCCATGAGACATTTTGCTTGAGGAGCTAAACATTTCCTGTATGTTCATTCAAGCTTCTTCACTCTGCCGTCGCCCATGTTCTCTCTCGACTGCTTCCAAGGGCATTAATTGCTCTCCAGAATGGACTCAATTGGCCCCATTTTCACACCACAGATACTTACACTATCCACTACAATGTCATTCTAGTGACAAGAAGCCCTCGTAACTAAAGAAGCATGTCAAAAAGAGTAGTCACATTGTCTCTATTTTTGGCACTTTCTCTAAAGGATTGATTAGTATTAACAGTGCGTGAGATGTGCTACCTCAAAGGAGTAATCTCTTTAACATTAAATGGAAATCTACACCTTAAGCTGTAAAAAAGTATCACAAGCATATACCAAACTTAAAATGGTGGATTGACTCCTCGGGGAGACGGAAGTGCTGATCACTGTTCAGTCGTTTTACAAACAGACACTAATGATTTACACAAATAGTATAACTTGTTCTTCGAAACATTGTTAAAAGTAAGAAGTCATTACTCATAAAAATATCCCATTAACAAGGAAAAGCCTAGTATACTTCTTTTCTGTCACCCCCCCCCCCCTTTCCAAACAAAAAAATCACTTGCCATTGTGCTTGGTGTTTAGCATAAGCAATGGAGAAGGGAAAACAAGCCAGTGAGCCACAACTGCAAAAAAGGAGACGGCCCGATTTAAACCAATTGGTTACAAACTGAGCCGTAAAACCTCTTCTAATTAACTAACTCATAAATATATTCCATTTGGAAGAAATATATACTTCTTTTCTATCGCTCAAAAAAAAAAAAAAAAAAAAACACTTAATAGCGAACGCACGACTGATGTAAAGTCCACATACCTTTAGGCTTAACGCCCCTTATAATTTCCCCATTGACTTACAAACTAAATTAGCTCTGTTTCAAAGCCCTTGCAGCCTTGTCAGAGTTTACAGCTATTTCAAGCTGCACCTCACATGAAAGCTGAGAAGTTTGCAAATCATGGCACTACAAAGTTCCCATACCATGACAGTTTACATTTTGAGCTAGAAGGAGTTGAAGGTTTTACAGGGTATACCCACCTCCTAGTTCTCTTCAACACAACAGAAAATGTCACTTTTTGTTATGTATTTTAAAAACAGTCTAAATCACCTTCAATCCAACCCATATTTTCAACATCCACGCTATGACATGTTCTCTTCTAGATTCAACGAGTTTCATTAACCACTGGCCTGGTTATCGTGACAAAATTTCGTCTAAACCGGAGATTAAAGTAATACTTTTTGACGGCCGCTGTGTACAATTGACGCTGACGAACATTAATAGGATTGAGAGTTGTCGGTTTGTTGCACAGTGTAGACAGAGTATTTTCCAATTTGAAAACATTTTGAAAATGTTTTTCAAAGAATAGACATCACATTTCTTTGAAAACATTTTCAAAACGTTTTCTAAATATTTTGAAATTCTCACATACCCTGTCTACACTGTGTAACAAATTGAAAACAGGCGTGTTTTGGGTTTGTTTCAAGTAAATGTTTCGAAAATGTTTTTGGGAAAGTTGCTCGTGTGTACTTAAAACGTGGGTGGTCATACGGGCATATGGGTTCAAGTTAAGGTCGCGTTGCGGATGAAAGAAAACGGATCAGGCTGGATTACGTTGATGTGTATAGACCTTCAGTGTTTGTTTTAATCCGCATTTTATTGCTACCCTTGAGTTGGGCCCACTGATCTGTATGTGGGACTGGATATAATAAGTGCATCTAACGAGGGGAACCACTCCGCTCACAGCAACTACTCCTCGTTAAACGCCTAGCCACGTACAAGCTTAGCGATGAGACGCTATGAGAGCGGCGTATTTTTTTAATCTCTTCAAAATGTTAGTGCATGCAGCCTACAATTGCACCAACCGACAATACAAAACTCGTCGTTAAACGCTACATGCAGTAATTGTGAAAAGTATGAGTTTTAAGAATTAATTTTTTTAAGAGAGATGTAGCCTAACCTCACGATACATGATGACGTCAAGGTTGGCAAAACCCATGACATGATAAGTATGTGTGCCTGGAAACTATACGGCGAGTGTTAAACGCTGGCACCGTTGTGGGCAGTAATAGACGAATAAAGATTAAGTTGCAGATTGTTATGACAGGAAGGCGTGTAATGTCTGATTATTTTGGAAGGGGCTGCGCATTCTTTCGCTGACGAGTGGTGACGTTGAGCATTTGCTGGTAGGTGATATCACCTTCTTGATTAAAATAAGCACTTGTGTTTGTAAAGATTTTCTGCAGACCTGTCAGACTTTGATAATCTTGTTACCTAACTTACCTGTAATGATGATCAGCATACTAAAACTCCGAAATACAATTTTTGAACCTTGAAGTTGAGTCTAAAAGTTACTAACTCTATAGGTATATCTTAGCAGAAACAATTTACAACAACTTTACAATGTTGTATGCTAAACATGTCGTGTGAACAAAGTATATAGGTGGAGGAAAAAACTTTACTATCATAAATATACTAAGTATCAGCTTCCAGTATATTAACCATTTAATCAACCTCTTCAATATTCTCCCACGGTGTTCTTAATCTAGCCTACATACCGTAAATGAAAATCTCTTTGATTTTCTATGTGTTTTTAACGGAAAGGCAATCAGGGCGTTCACTTTTAAGCGCGCGATATCGAGCGTCTCGTATCCTGAAAAAAGAAGCCCCTGTGGGCTGGGGATTGTAGAATATGCCCACGGTGTTTCCCGCCTGTTGTAAGAGGCGACTAAAGGGAAGAACTTGCACCGTATTTGAACTGTATTTGAAACCGAACTTGAACTTGAACAGTATGTGAAACCATATTTAGACTTTACTTTTTTATCTAGTTGACACTTTATAACACATTCGTGTTGATGTGTCGTTAAATCTGATCGATCTAACTAACTAACCTGGAAAAAAAGAAAATAATTCCTGCACGTACACTATTGAGCTGAAAAAGCGTACGCACAACAAGCACTTTTAACACTGACAATTTCTGTACTGCGTCCGCACTCTTGTACGCAGAAAGGCTGGAAGAACGGAGCTGATGTCAAATTTACACTTCTGCCCTGATATTTATGTATCGATGAGCAGTCGCTTTCCACAATAGGCTAGGGAACCTAGGCCTAGTTCTCACGAACACTTTGTTCCCTGAACTAGGCCTAGGCTTCTTACGTTTAAAATTTTCCCGCATGCTACTGGTAGCACACCACTAATTATTCCTCCATTGACTTACACACTAATTTGGGTCCATTTCGTGGCCCCTGGACCCTTGTAGAAGTTTTCAATGGGTACAACCTACCCCTCAAAAGAAAGCTGAGGAGTAGGCCTTTCACAACAATTTCAAATTTGTGTATCATGACAGTAGAAATTTTGAGCTAGAATGGCTTGTATAATAGAAGGGTGGTTCTTGTTTTTTTACTCATTCAAATGCCGTTTTGCATAGCGGAAGGATATATTGCAAAAAAGTGACTGAAACACCTTCACTTTTCTTAATTTTTGCAGAATGAGTACTTCAACTACTTTTCTACCACAAAAACATCACAACTTGAATACATCGCTTCATTAACATGGTCTAATAGCCTGATAGCCTGATAGAATGCTTAAAAAACAAAGCAGGATCGCTTGTATAAATTAAAACTTTTTCATATTAAGTGCAAGTATCTTAGAATAAAGGGCATTACATATATTAATGATCAGTAGAGATCAATTACCTATGAGTATTTGTTAATTGAGAAAAAGCGAGACCATTAAAAGTTTTGGAGATTCGGTGGGCCCAATTTTGCAAATGGTATATATTGCTGACCTAGTGTGGGAACCCTTTAATCGATCCAAAATACTAGGTCAGCAGACTGTGGTCTTTTTCGACAACTGTGTGTAGAGTTTGGTATCTATGCGTGTGATACCTTTGTGCTTAGACTAAGAGTAACTGAACTATCGGGAGTGTTGTTTCAGAGACAAAATTATGGTTGCTCCTGTATTCTTTAGGAAATGCGAGAGAGAGAATATTCCTCACTTCAAATTACGATATAAAGCACCAGAAAAGTTGTCGCGACGGTTTATTAATTGATACAACTGATCGTCGGAGTTAAACCATTTTGCACTGTATGCTTGTTTTCATATTGACTAAACTTTTGTACGGAGCATGTATAGTGATAGACCTTGGTATCCAGGCAATAAATACTCTTCAGTCTGTGACAAGTAAAGAGCCTTCAGTTGTAATGAATTCAAGTCGTGAACGGTAAGGGAAAAAGTAGGGAGTTGCCATGCTCTGGGTGTCTTTCGTCGATTTTAGCAATTATGCCTTCGTCGAATGCTTAGATTATTATAAAAGTTCATTACACCCCGAGGTGATTTTGAAACAAGTGCAATACATTCACGCTACTCAACAAACTCTTGAGCACAATGACACGATGTATTATGTCCCTAGATACCAACTAGTTTATCGAAATTGAACATTTAATCCTTATCACCTGACAGTTTGTGTGAAAAAAATACCCGCGATGATTCTCCATCCTGACGAACGTGTCACTTTTTGTATCCAGTCCCTCTCAAGTGACTGTAGCACCAAGATGACGAAGGGAGACGAATTCCAGGGATTTATGTCTGCTGTGTCAGTTACGATAGTATTTCAGCAGCAATGCGTTAAATTCACATGTTGCTTAATTGGTTAGACTATGCTGAAAATATCCTAGCGTCCATAATGTTTTTATGTAAGGGATTAGTTTCACATCTTTTGTTTTCTAACGTGTGGTTTGACTGGTTTTGAAGTGTTTGCTGAGTGGAGTTGTAAACAGGAGTTTTTTCTTCCATGCGTTTCTCAAATGAGAAGGTTATGCATCATGATTATTTGTAGGCCTACAAGACAGGCAAATAACATGAGGTAGTGGCACATAGTTTCAACGTATACATACACTCATGCCCTCCTGGGAAATTTCATCAGGCATATGTATATATTTTTAAGGTACCTTGAAGAAGGTAGAGTTCTTGTCAAGTAGCAAATGCACAATACTTTTACTTCCGATGTGTATGTCTAGTTTTTGATACCAATATTCTTGAGACGGTAAGTTGTATCACGATAAAATAGCTTGCTACAATCAATGGACAGGAAGTAAAATTTATTTACAGCTTCTGTTTAACCAATTCGAAGCACAGTCAACCAGGCACAGACGATCATCATCGTGATATTTATCAACAATATCTGAGAAGAAAATTAAGCTTTTAAAAATTATTGCTGTTCATTTAACTAATATTATTTGCAGGGCATGAGTGAAAAACGAATATTATAGGTGTCATCAAATCTTATCAGAAATGCTTATTAAGCCCAAAAGTTAACGATATTACCTCGACGAATCATTTCGTGCTTTAAGTGAACCTAAAGTCTAGAATTACAAGTATATGTTTTAGGGGCAGGAAAATGAATTTTATTCATCCAACTCCCATTTTCATTGCCTACTCTGTTGCTGAGATATATAAAATGTTGAAATTTATCCACCTAATTTGAAAAAATTGATTGCTCAATACTTTGTAATATCCTTCTTGTACAAGTCACATTACCGGCTGTAGTTTTCTTTTATAATAAGGATGTTTATGTGACCTTCCCTTGCAAAGCATGTTGTATGGAGAGGGCTTGTATAGCCAAATCGATCACCCTAGTGTTAAGCTAAGACGGTGATTATATTTCGGCCCAAATTGCAGCGATTTCGAATAATTGCGCAATCTAATATTTTGAGTTGAATGACTAAGTTTCAACATTCATATCTCAGCTCAGGAATACCTTGTAAAGATGCTATAGTTGAGCAATGTTGGATGCATTTTCAGGCTTTGTAACATATATTTTTGAAATTTTAGACTTGAGGTAGACTTTAAGCTTTGAAAAATAGTGTTGTTCATTTTACTTATATTATTTACAGATTTACTGATATTTAGGTGTCATCTTTTCCGATAAGAAATGCTTTTTATCTAATTGAAAGTCCAAAACTACTAACAGGTATACCTTCGACGAAACATTTACTTGGAACTGCAGTTTCAATTACCAAAGATTAAACTTAACCAGTTGATAAACCGAATGCTGGCAAAACAGTGCAAACTGTATAGCTTGGTAAGGGATATTCTGTATGATGTCTTTCGTTTACAGACTTTTGCAGTGTTGTGACGAGTCATAACTCGAGTCACCAATTTTCAAAAGGGAAATTGCTGGAGCAATTGTATCATAATTTTGTCATAAAAATAATAAACTGACTCGAGTCACTGACTCGACCTGGTTCACATTGAAAGTGGTAAATGACTCGACTCGACTGCAAATTAAGTGACTCGTTACAACTCTGGGGTTCTGCACAACTTTATAACCGTAGCAGAAATGATCACAACTTCAAAAATGTAACACAAAGCATCCGGCAGTTATTTGTAGAATTCACTTTAACCAAATTATTTCTTAAGAGTTTGTCTCTCGTTTTGCAGAATATTTTAAGAGAGTGGTTCTTACCTTGCTTTTGAGTGTCCACACGCTAAACAAGGATCAGTAGGTCTACCTAAGAGACAAACTCAAGTTGACGTTTTCGATTGTCATGGCCCTCCACAAAACACTCAGGTTCTGCATGTTGAGTTCCATAATACATTTTTGTACTGTTCTGAATTCTTATCAGACCAGACGGACTAGCTTTAAAGGGAATAAGCAGCCACCCAACCCAGTTTTGAAACATCAACTTAAAGGGAAATATTGCGTTTAGAATGCACCAACGTGGCATACAAATGAAATACTTTAAATCATTATTAAATGATTCAGTCTCACCAATAAACTTTAGCAATAGCTTGATTTCCTCAAAATATTTTACGGTACAAGAGTAGCGAATGTTGCATTATTTGAATTTTTGAAAGTTTGGGCGAACAAATTACTTTTGTGCAACAAATAAGCGAACTACTTCCTACTTACTTTTAAAATATGAAAACTTCCTGTAAAACAAAGGCAATATTTCCCTTAAATTTTTCATATGTTCTTTCATACGTTCTTTTATTCGTGTGTTTTATGTACATCAAATGTCATCAAAAAGGTTATCTTTAAACAAGTCTTTGTCTATTCAAAGTGAAATCTGTCCTCTTATAAGCTTCGATGAAAGCTCTCTCAGCTAAGCTATACTAATTAAATTTCTACCAAGATTCTGACAGTTTCTATTACCGTGCTTAAAAGGCTGCCATTTCGTTTTTTTCACTCAGTTTGGCTGAAATTGTGTGAGAGCTTTGTGTGGGCTAACGTTGTTTGAAACATTCAATCAAACTAATGGTTCAAGCTGACTTGTTGTCACAAGAGATCGTTTTCTGAAAAAGAAGGAGATGGTACTCAAAGAGTACTTTGCCTTCATCTGCTGAAACTGACTGTATGCAATGACGTCATATCTAAATAATATTAACCGACCCAGACGTCAAGGTTAAGAAAAACAATGAATGTAATGTATACTGTAGTTAGTTAGACATCTCCCCCCTCACCCCCTTTCTACTTTTGAAAATGGTAGGGATTGTATTTTTCACTGTTTTTCGGATCCCAACGAAAATATTGACCACATATAGATTGTAGTGTAGCAGGTGAAATGGAATCAAACTTGTTAAAAGTGGAAACAGTAATTTAATAAATTAAAATGGGTGAAGGAAGGGTGAATGCCTTAACCTACACCAATGATCATCCGGCTTCCAAAGTTTCCCTAAGTCCTGAAGACTGTGCCGGATCCGTCACAAATCGCGATTCGCGCGTGTAAGAAGCTCTGGTAAAAGCCATGCCCCCTCTGCCGGCCTCTTTGAAAATTACTTTACATAATTTGTATTGTTCTGTGCGTTTTACAACGTTAACAAGTGCCTCACTCGATTTTCTAAATGATTCAAATCCAATATGAGGATGGGGTTAGCATTTTGAACGGGGCGCATACGTTTAAGTATTTGTAAATGTAAGTAGGTTTATGTTGGTATACATATACTTGTATGTATTGTTTACACAAACGTATGCACGGGCTTATGTAAAACGGTTTACTCTAACTTAAAATGAATACCTTTATGTATTTCTATACGTACGCAAATGGGTAGTAGTAAACATACGTCAGTACCTTTCAGTAGCATTTCATGACAACTACTTTCATAAAAAAAATAGTTGCAGTTAATCGTACAAAGGTGTCCGGATCGTTAACAACGATACATTTCTCCTGAAGAAAGAATAAAGCATGGCTAGATGATTCTGTGTCAGCTGTAACACTCTTAGTTAATCTAAAAGCAAAAACCTTATCTCTGTGAGTTTAGTGAAACTGCGTGATTGCAATTCATTTTGTCGATATTGTATGCAAGTAAAATGTAACATATGACACAGTTGCGTCTAGTCACAGATGAGTTACTCCCTCACAGGGTCATATATACATGAATTCGCAGGGGGTGAACTATTTTGGGACCAACTACATTCCTTGGAGACCGACTCCCATTGACATAGTTGTACGATCCGAATTTCCTAGATAATTGCAATTTACCACAGGCGTAGACAAGATTTTCATTTGGAGGGGCCAACTGCAGTGCCTGATTGCCGTCATGGGGAGGGGTCAAAAAGGGGGGTGTTCCCCTCCCCTTTGAGAAATTTTTGAATTTTTAAGTAACCTCAGATGCAATCTGGTGTAATTTACAGGACGGTAGTAATAATCATAGACGTACGGGACTCTTTCAGTTAGGGGGACAGAAAATTTTTGCCCGAATCTCAAAAAGTTGTCCGAAATTTGTTGCAGTTCAGGTGCATAAAATAGACCTAAACCCCTACATGCGCGTTTATTCTCGTGAAGGTAAAACAGGTTTTTAAAGTGAGCCTAAAGTCCAATATTTCAAAAATAAAAGTGAAAAGACTTGGAAAATGCATCCTAATGGTCCATCTCCTATCTTCAAAGGACGTTCCTGAACTGAAATAAACAATGTTGAAGCTTATTCACTCAACTTAAAATGGTAGATTGTGCAATAATTTGTTATGTCATTCTTGTACTACTCAAATTACGACGTTATGTTTTTCTTTGTTTTTTTTTTCGAAAGCCACAGAACCTTGTGCTAAAATGTAATCACTGGCTTACTGTATACTTGTATAGGGTGACTTGGATATAAAAGCCCTCCACGCTTTGCAAAACAACAAAAAATGTTTAACGGTCACACAGTAGCGGAACAAAGGGGGTAGGGAGGGGCAGTCGCCCTCCCTACAGCCGCCCCTCCCTACACGGAACAGGGGCGGAAAATGAAAGTAGACGAAAAAAAGAAAAACAGCGAAAAATATTAGGAATGAGAAAAAATAGTAGGAGGAGGAAAATAAAAATGAAAACTTGTGTACTTAAAGTTCAGGCGCCCTTCCGCATGGGCGTAGGAGCCCAATTCAAATTAGGAAGAGGGCTGAAACGACTTGCCCAAAAAATTTAACCAAATTTTCTGTGCGCTTCGCGTGCATTAAACATGTTACTGTACATCAGGGGTGTGCAACCTTCGGGCCGCGGCCTCCTGTGCGGCCCGCGAAACAATTTCGATTTTCCCCATTTTCAGCCCTAGTACGTTCTTGTCATTTGACCGCAACTTAATCTTGACGTAAGTAAAGCATAGCTTATCATGAAAACAAAGCAACGATCACCCCCTTCAATGTAAAGTGGATAGTCTTGATAAAGCTGGGAGCAGCTATTTGACTCCCTGGATAGAGTACGATGAAACCCATGTAATCGTTACCCTGTAATGGTGGTATTTTAACATTAACCATTTCATTATTTGGAAAACTGAAGGATTCACTTGAAAAACGCATTCTTCATATGAATTAAAATTTTTGTCGAAAAAATAGAAACATAGAATGCAACCACACGGGACAAGTTTTGCCAGCAATATTATTCGAGCACATGGGTTGTGGTTCTACCTAGATGGGCACATTGGTCACTCTAACGGTGCGGGTGGGGAAAGATGTGTGTGAGACACCACGCTCTTATAGTCTACATCTCTCTGTTCCACTGCGGCCCTCATATACACCTCTCTGTTTCACTGCGGCCCCGTATGGTCACAGTAAAATGATTTGGCCCGGTGTTCGAAAAGGTTGCACACCCCTGATGTACATATTGTATAAACATGCATCATTATTGTATCGCAATGACCGCATGCCAATTACATGCAATCACTTTTCGTGTTATTACCCTTTCATTTTGGTTATAAATTTTGGGCAAGTCCTTACCATAGTAATGATAATAATCAGTGGTGTAGGCAAACTTTATCTCATAGGGGACCATGCAGTATGTTGTGTGATTGCTGGCCTGGGGGAGGGGTCTTTTTTGAAAAATTAGGTGTCCTTACGTGTAATCTGGTGCCATATATGCTTTCTTTGAAGTAAAATTTGTGTTAAAAATGTACGTACTCTAGGTACAACAAAAAAAATGGGCTTCAGTGATGGGCATGGCCCAATGGCCATGTCCTAAATACGCCACTGTTAATAATAATAAGTTGAACCTTTGAAAAACAATGGTGAATTAAGGAATATATAGGTAATTCAAATCCACTTTATTTAAATTACCAAGGAAGTTTTTAATTACCTTTAGCTACATCCTTTCTACTTATTTTTCTGTCAGTAGGTGCCGGAAAATTTTTCAGCATATTGACCGAATTTTCACAGAAAATTGGGGTTCGGGCTGCAGCCCCAGCCCCCTCCACCTCCTACGTCTATGCCCCTCCGCCTCCTGGGTCACAGTGAATTGTTAATCCGTGATGGCAAGAGGGCATAAATTAAATTGAGCGGTATGATGCGGTCATCTTGAATGTGAAGAACTCAGAAAGCTGAACTTGACCAGCACATGATCATTAACAAGTTCATTAACAAGGGCCAGACCTGGACGTTTTGGTCGTTTGTATGAATTGAAATAGACACTGCACTAGCTGTCTTCAGTTTGGGGGGCACACGTCGAGTCACTTGCCCCTCCCTGCAAGCAACCCTTGTTCCGCCACTGCGGTCACATAAACATCTCAGTTTCGAAAGGAAACAAAAGCTGGTATTGTGAGTTGTACAAGAAAGACATCACATATTATTGTACAATTGACTATTTCAAATTTAGTAAAATATTTGAACATTTAACATCTCAGCAACGGAGTAAGCTACACAATTGGGAGTTGGATGGAATTCATTTTTTCAACTTCTGAACTATATTTTCTTGTAATTCTAGACTTTAGGTCAACTTTTAGTCTGCACTTATCTAAACAAGATTTTTTAATGCTCTTTATAAGATTTCGACTGTAAATTCCAAGTTGACATATTTTGAAGAAATATTTAGGCAGGATGAAGTTTTAGATCTTTGCTTGATCAGTCAGAGATATACACAAGTTTTCAGGCATTCCTCGGAATTTAATATTCCTATTTGATATGAGTCAGGCTGTAAGTTTTCAATGGAAAGACGGACACAAATTGCAAATTTTCTGTTGCATTCCATTGTGAATTTGTAATGGAAAACTAGTCCGTTCAATATTATTGTCATTCAGTTCGCACTTTGAGCGTTAAGTCGTATTAGCGTTGATCTACTCGCTATGAAAAAAAATGTTACCCACAAAAAGCGATTTAATTTTCCCCCAGTATCCTCCCTAGACCATGTCTCCAAAGTCAATTGAACAAGACACTGATATAACAAGGATTGTTCTAGACACAAGGATAATTTGCTTGATTGCCGTGGGCCACTAAATATTGTGTTTCCGAGGGGTGGAAAGTTTGACCAGATTATCTTGCATAATGAATAATCCGACTCATTTCCAAAGTTAAAACACCCTGGGATTTCAACCGTGTGAAATTTTTGAAGTGAATAACTTCCACCAAAAGCCTTATGTTTAGCCGGGGACTGCTATAGTGTATAGTTGCCGACGAACACCAATAAAGACAAAACAGAAAGACAGTCTTGAGATGGATTTAAGATATAATTTTATGTGTAAACCTTAACGGGACATGTCAAACTAAAGACTGTCAAGTACTGGTCTTCTTCAGTTGATAACTTTGATTAAGTTTTCAATCGCTGTTCAATTTTGTTAAAAAAAAAGCAAACAAGAACTATTTTAGTAAAAGAATTTACATCAGTAACAAACCACCACCCTTGCAGGCATTTTAAGATTTTTACTTCGGTAGATAGCTGTAAATTCTGTGTGAATGAAGTACATTTGTATATTGAAGGGAAATACTACACTTGTGTTTCACAAAAAAAATTATATTACTTTAAAGGCAAGATTTATATTAGGACATTTACAATAAGGTGACTAAAATATTTTTTGTTCTACATATAAGACCCTTACAGAAATTAATCCACTGCTGTTTATAGCTCATTAATAATTACAAAAATGCAACCTCCAAAACCCTCGTAATGCATAAGCTTAGAGAGTATGGCAATTGCCATTTCGTATTGGTGAGATTCAACGGTTTAAAAATGTAAAAGCTAATTTATGTTTAATTCATGGTACGAATTCAATGTCAACACAATATTTTCTTTCAAGTAGCTTAAGGTTGGATAAAGTCTTTAACGAAGCAAATGTTTTTCTAAAAAATACTTCAAAATTTTGTTGATTTTGATGTAAGCTTTAATACGGAAGGAATGAAAAACGGAGGCAGGAAAAGGCATAAAAAGCCATAAAAGTGTCGGTTATAAGCCTGTAATACATTTTCCTTGACGATTTACTTTTTCAGATGAATTCTACTAAAATTGATAGCTCTTACGATATCTGCTTACAATGAGGGAAGAATATTTGAGTGTAAAGAAGTTTCTCTTCGTTTAGTTCACACACAAGGAGACTCTCTACGCTCATATCTCCGTCAAGACCTTTGTACCTATGTATATCGTAGGGGTAAGGAAAGGAGGAAAGTGGGGGCGATCGTTCCCGTACTCTGATTGGTGGGGAGGCGGAGACCCACTTCCCCTCACTTTGGATGATTTGCTCTCAAAATATGTTTGTTTTAAATGTCAATGTACTTTCAACTCCATCATCATATTATGTGCTGTTTTTGAGGATGATATCTCGAAGGTATTGCTATAAAATATTTTAAATGCTGGTGTCTTTTTTTTTCGAGTATGGGCGAACGTTGGTTATAACATTTGAACTGAATAGGAGGAAGATTACTTCAAAGTTTGTCAAACATTGCACAATTTGCGTCTAGGGCGCTCTAAATGGTCATAATATTTCCAAAGGGCAGGGGGCCCCTTAGACCCCTCCCCTACGACAGTGAGCCCTAACATTCTCTTTCAATTCCCCCCATACTTTCAAAAAGCTTTCTACTCCTATGTATATAGCTTTAAACTCTCATTACTGAATTTGAACCACCCAAAAAATATTTCGGGCCGCTTGCTTTGGTCTCTCATCCTCTACAGTCATCAGTTCCCATAGGGTTGCGAGATTTTTCTTCTGTGGACTAAGACGTCTTTACCTGAGAAAAGCCTGTGTTACCTGAGAAAAATCACGGGCATCGGACTCCCCCCCCCCTCCTTTCGGCTTGTAAGCCCCTGCTAGTATCAAACCCCCAAGAAATACTCCCTTCTAACAGTGGGGATGTACTATTGCTCAGTGGTCAGCAACACTTCTTTCCTTTCAATTATGATTCTCAAGGACAACTGGTTCAACATTAATCAGTACGTTTTCATACACAAATGTGGATTACATACTAGCGTTTAAGCGGTGTGATGGATCGTTTCCACGGTGGTTAATCTATCGAATAAACAATTGATAACAATATGTCAACGTGAAGTCACATAAATCGACAGAACAATATCGGCGCCCAATAATTGCGAATGAACTTATCTCGAAGACATCTCATAATTGTGTATGAAAACTGTCGAAGATGTTCAGATGACAAGAATTGGTTGGCACTAATGATTTGCCGCAGGCATTGAATATTTCGCACTTAAGAGAATACTTAGAACCCTCACAGCTAGGGGCTCCTTCAGATCAAACAAATTAAAGATTGTGTAGAAAATTTGATAATATGTATAGATGTTTCACTTAAATTAAATACGTAATGAAATCACATGGCAGGGAAAGTCAACAAATTGAATCGACAAAAAAAATGCTTCTTCGTTTATGAATTGAACGTAACATGTCAATATACTAGTAAAATGCCTTTTGAAGTTTGGAACTGGAACGACAGAAGGCTGTGTTAACATGCTCCCTTCGAAAGTGTTTTACATATATTTACATGTGCGCTTAGCATACAAATCGATTTGAGTATTCCATTATACAATGCCTCTCCTCTGTTTCCATAGTACATGTTGTTTAGCCCTCGAAAGCCTCTTAATATTAAATAACACCCTAAAACACTTGAGTCACGGGTGAACTAAACCAATATTTTGGGTCAAATTTAACCCAATTTGGGTCAGATGAAGTCTTTTTGGGTCATCATTTGACCCAATAATTTTAGTCAGTTCCCTCCTGACCCACTTTTGGGTCAAATTGACCTTTTATTTGCCGTGAAGGAAAAATGTTTCTCTCATTTAGTCCACAGAAACCTGATGTAAAGTAGGTTCTTTTTAAGATCGATTTGAGACTTCGGCTGTGAATTCCAGATTGACATATTTTAAAGAAATGATAAGATCAGTCGTATAATTACATAATTTGTCCGGCATTCCTCTAAAAACTGTATTACTATTCTCCTTTGATAAGACACAGTCCGGATGCATTGGATGGATTGATGATCAAAATTTGTTTTTGTTTTTTTTTTTTTTTGCAATCGATTGCAGTTGTTGCGCACTGTCTCGTAACGTACTTTCTGACTGGCTGATGGTATTGTTTTGTATCGATTGTATTCTTTGTTAAGATTAGGGTTAGCGTTAGCCGGTCATAAAAATGATTTCGAGACAGTGCGCATCGGCCCATCGATTGTGAATTAGTTGTAGAAGACTGATTCTTTTTTATACAGTATGCACTTTGAATGTATACGCTTTAGTCTGCACGCCATAACAGCAATGTATCCACGAAAAAGTGTTAATTTTCCCAATGTCCTCCCTGGATCATGTCTCTAGAGTCAATTTAGTGACACACTGACATAACAAGAATTGTTTAAGACGCAAGGGAAAGCCGTTGGCTATGTATGGTTTTTTCTAGAGATAGAAACTGTGGCCAGATTTTCGTGCCTGATGAATAATCCGTCTCATTTCGAATGGTTACACACTCTGGGA
Source organism: Holothuria glaberrima (assembly GCA_009936505.3). Classification (NCBI taxonomy): domain Eukaryota; kingdom Metazoa; phylum Echinodermata; class Holothuroidea; order Aspidochirotida; family Holothuriidae; genus Holothuria; species Holothuria glaberrima. Next base: position 30,088 of record WURT03606897.1, read on the forward strand.
TTTCAACCTTGTAAATTTTCTGAGGTGAATAACTTTCACCAAAGGCTTAATGTTTAGTCGGGGACTGGTAGTGTATAATTGCCGAGTAGTATATAATTGCCGACGGGAACAAATAAAGGCAAAAGAGAGACAAATATCTTGAGATGTATGAACCTACCGGGACAAAATTAATACTGCCAATTACACTGGTCTTTTTCAGTTGTGAACTTTGCTTATAAATGGTTGTTGTAATATAGAGCTTAACACTAACGATTGGCCTCAAAAGCACTTTACAAATATTACTCCTACTCAATGATAGCCTTTGCCAAAGAAACCCCCATCCAGATTGCAAAAAAAAAATTTCTTTAATTTACAACACCAGTTGATGGTTATAGAACAATACGGGTGAATCCCTCATTTGAGAGAATAAAGGTCTATTTCTCTTCCTCTATCGGGAGAAAAATTACGTGTGGCCGCCATTTTGTCTATTTCATCCATGTGCACAGTCCCACGGGTTTTTTGTGCACATTGTCAGTGGCGAATGGGTTTTGGAATCCCTTTGCAAAAATTATCCGTGTGATACAATAGGATTAAACGTATATTTGGAGTGTTTATTGTCGTAGCTACCGAAGAGCCACGTTCTAATTGGTGGTTCACCGAAATGTTTCGACAAGAAATATGCATAAATTAAAAAAAGGATAAAAGAGAGCTTTAAACATGTCGGCAATGCCCCTTTGATCATTTCCATTGACAAGTTTAGTGTTCAGTCAGATTCTTTTGAATGTGGTCGCTCTCACATTATCTATTTACAAAGGCGGAGGAAGATGTAAGCATATCTGAGGTAATCATCAGAAGGCACCCGTTCACGTAGTCTCTACGTTCCTATAAACGGCTCTGTGACAATACTCTTCGTCAAGTTCCTTCCTTCCTTCCATGACATTTTCTTGTAACCACTTTAATGGCATTTGAAAAAAGAAACCAGGCCCCTTACCTCGGGCTCCTCATACCCAGTCGTTAATACCCGCACAGGTACAGAATATATGCTCTGACAGGCTGAGTCATTTTTTCCTGACAAAAGCCGGAGTTACAAAAAATCCTTTTTGTTCAAAGTTTTTACCGGAGAAATAGTTTTTGGCCGAACGCAGGGGTAGCCACCAGCCCCTCCACTTCTGTGCACCTATGTCTGTACCCAACTTTCAATGTATATCCCTTTCCAACAGTAAGGTATGTAATACATGCCCAATTGTCGGCAACGTTACAAAATTCTCAACTGTATAGGACTCAACAACTGCAGCTTTAAAATGAATCAGCGTTTCAGTATTACATACACAAATCCAGTTTATGTAATACCTCGTATAGGCTACGTTGGAACATTTTCACACTGGCTAATCTATATCGAATAAACAAGTGACAACAATATGTCACCGTGAAGTCACAAAAATCGACAGGAGAGCATCAGCGTCCAACAATCGCGGAGAATTAATCTCAAATAAATCTCATAATTGTGCATGAAACCTGTCGAAGATGTTCGGATGACGAGAACCGATTGGCACTAATGATTGCCTGCAGGCATTGAATACATTTTGCACGTGTGTTCTTCAGAACCCTCACAATCCGAGGCTCCTTCCTATCAAACAAATTAAAGATTCTGTAGAAAATTCGATAACTCGTATAGTGGTATCACTTAACTCGTAATAAAATAATATGGTCGGCAAAGTCAAGAAATGGAATAGGCAAAAAGCTTTGTATCTCTTTCGTTTATTGGTTGAACGTAACTTCTCAAAAAACTAGTAAAATGAGATTGGAACATTTAGAACGAAAAACGGTCGCGTGCTATGCACCTTTCGGCAAATTGTATAACATATCTTTACAAGGGCGCTAGGCTTCCAAAACAATTTAAATATTTCATGAAACAATGTGTCATTACTGCCATGTTGGCTCAAAAACGTTTTTTAAGGATTATCAAGGGAATGCTTAAACGTGTTAAAGTCTCCATTCTCCTTCTCTAAACTTAGTATGCAACTTAAGTTATTTTGCTTGATACCAATATTATTTGGAGGAATTCCATTTATCATGTCCTTCATATATACGAAGATAAAAGCATACTATTGTGTTTTCATCTAGCCTGCTGACGAGGTGTGAAAATCTTGAACTTGCAAAACTTTTCTTATAGTGTTATGTAATGTTGTGGAATAGCACATTGACAGAAGAATAGCACTGTACATTTTTCTTTAGCAATAACTTACTAAAACTCAGTGCACGATAACAATGAGCAACGTGTCAATTAACTTATCCCAGTAGCCATGTAGTAGTGATGAGACATTTCGACGGACATTGCGATGATGTTCGTTGCAAAAACTTCATATATTAACAAAATTTGCCATACATCGTAGATATTAAACTTCAAACCGAAAAACAAAATTTCCGTCTCCTCTTTCTGTTTGATTATCTTTCGATTTTGATCAAACTTACTGAAATTGACATTCATCTTTGTGCATCTAAAATTTAATAATCATCACAAAATATAAAAAAGATAACTTGGTTGCTTTTGAAAGAGTGGGACAAGTGAAAGTGTGCAGTTTTGCACACGATTTAATGCTTTGCAATCTGAGGCATTTTTTTTAATTTTAAATATAAACGTATTACCAACTCTTTCTTCTAAAGTTCTTTGTCACTTGTTCCAATGGCCCAAATTCAACTGAATGTTAGATGGAAAATTTTGACAGGTTACCAAGACCATGATCAACTTGCCGTTTTAAACATTGAAGCCCTCATATGATGAAATGTTGTTGGTTGTATAGCTTTTGTTTTATTTGTTTTCATTTGGGTTTGACGAGAGGCAACAAATAACTCCAACTAATGTTTTAACTAAATTAATAAAATACTCTTTCAAAGCTTCTACGACGGCAATTTACCTCCAAGCTAGAAGCTTTCTTCAAGAAATTGCGTTGTACAATTAGCCTAATAACTCCACCAGAAACAAGATAAAAGCAGATAAACCGATAACTTGTTTTGTTACAGGACATGACCTATTCACGGCACTGTAATTAATTGCGACGTTTGACTTCTAGGAAATGTCCATGTTGAAATAGATATTTTTAATCTCTCGTCTTTACTTTACGAGGATCGATTTTCTCTCAATATTATCTTCAAAGTTCCCGGTGGATTCGAATGACGTCACTGAATACAAATCAGCTATCTCGAATGCAATTTAAAACTGAACTGTCACCATGTATAATGAAGTCATCAATTTATCTCGCCTTTTTAATCGCGCTTTTATTGCTAAATGCATTACTTCAGACCCGTAAGGGCTAATATCAAATGTAGTTGATTTAATCTTATGTGGTTCTCATCTTGAAGTCTCTAAGTTAAAATTGCTTCTGCTGTATCCCGGTACGGTCATTGTTCAAAACTTTCAATCACTAAATTACTTTAAAGAGTTCGTCAGATAGGATTTGGCTTTGAGGAAGCGTGACTGAATAACTGGGCTGCTACCAACGACTTAAAAATCGTAACTTACAAAGTTGCGGTTGTGTTCAAGAAGCGTTAAAAAGTGTGATTGATATGTCGGAGGAACTTTGCCTAGCTGACTCTTGAACATTTTCTTCTCCATAAGTTTCCTTTTTTTATTTGTTTAGTTATTTATTTAATTTTTTGCTGCACTCCTTTTCCCGACATCTGCGAACTTTTCCATGAAATCCTCGTCGATTTGCGGACAGATTGTACGCTATTGAAATTCAAGTCGACGACCACCAACAAAGAACCAATCACAAATATTGAAAAAAAAATCGACTAAAGCAAGTCTGATTGATATAAATTTTACAAATCAAAGGTCAACGAGCTATAAATAGGCAACTTCTTTCGCTTCCAGCTCACGCACTCCATGAAGAAGGCTTATTTGATACTACGCAAAAGTGGGAAAGTCGTAGAACAATTAGAGGTCTCAGTTTCGCCTTGCATAATGAATATTCACATATAAGGAACAAACTGGTTCAAGTTGCTTATAAATATAGTGTAATGGGAGGAAATGTATCTGTAATTATTTCTAGTTATTAGAATCAGGCCCGTAGCCAGTTGAGGTACTAAAGGGGTCCAAATGGCTTTCAGGGCCAATTTTTTTTCTTACTCGAGATGTGTAAAAATATGTTTAGGCAAAAGGAATGTCAACTTGAAATTTTCTAGGATAGCAAGAGCCTGGTTAGCATATGTGCCTTAGAAAGAGGTACATGTTCGACATCTGCTTCGACGGTTATTGGGAGTTTGACAGAATGTGACACAATTGGTGATACTTTAACCGTGTACAATGGAAGCGGATCATTGACACCTGTTGACAACTTCATGGACAGGCTTATAATCCAGCGTGTGGGTAAGATATCGGTATTTCAAACAGTTACCGTGTGACTAGGCATACAGTGCCGATTTTATTCGAATATTTCGGTGTACCAAAGGACCCGATTGTACAGAACTCATATCCGCAATCAACGTTCAAGTACAGGTTTCCTCTGAAATGATTTTGCATTAGCGATTCAAAAATAGATAGTTGTAGTCCAACTGCTGTCAATTTTAGATCGTATGCTCGCGGAATATGTTGACTGCCTCTTTGAAAGCACTTCATTCTTGAGTCTTTACTATCACCACACGTATTCAAGAACACTTCATCATGACAAAGGTCACCGTTTACGAAAGGGACCCATGTAAAGGGCATTTTCACTTATATGCCGTTAAAGTCTAAGTTTTACCCCCACACAGTTAGACAAAAAATCGAATACTGATAACGTACATATCTCCCTTAGGAAGGTAAGTAACTAGCGTGTAAAATTGTTCCCTCCTTTTCTAAGTGCATTCTTGGTTGTGGCCTGCAGTCACACACACAAATGGCAGTTATTACCGTACAGGATGAAATACGTTAAAAGAAAGGGATTAACCAATTAGGCTAGCTGAAAGAGCAAAAAGCTTTTTAGAAGGAAACCTGCCACTTTAACATTTTGGACTCTATTTCGAATGGCCTTAAAACTGTGAAATATAAAAAGTCGAGTATGTACGTGTGTTATACTTCAGTTTCAGTTTATTTATTTCTTGCTTCTCATTGCAAAAGTTAAACAGATTGATGAATATGTGATCAATCAAATGTTACACAATATAATTAACAACAAATTAACGATGCAATATAGCAGTAGTTAACTAAGCAAATTGATGCTGAGATTAAAGCAATGCAAGTACTAACAGTACTGTGGGAGTGAGGGAGAGGGACCAGAAGGAAGTTAGACTCATCGCTACTCATCGGTCTTTCAAATGTTGGTTTGCTAAGCTACAGTAGGCTACCTGTGATATCAGAACATCCTACATCTAACCCTGCATTAGCTTTGTTGCAGATGATACAAAAAGAGTTCCTCATTTGAATGCTGCTTAATAATGCATGGCCTTGTTTAGAGGCGAAAAGGTGAAACTGTATGTACTTTTGCAGATTTTGCATTCATGTGAAACCAGAGAGAACTATTTCCCTCTATTCGACTAGAGAGACACTAAACTTTAAGTCGATGAACGTTGGTAGCGTATTGCTAAAGTACACATCCTATGTCAAGGACATATTATTTTGTAAGGTTGGATAGATATTCACTGTAAATTTTAAAAACACAACCTGAAGTTCGCGTAACGAAATTATAGTCATGCTCAAACATGCCGGTGCAAAATCCAGTCACTGAATGTAGGAAAGTTCATCGATATTAGGTCGACGAATTTACTCAGGAATTGCCAAAGTACCCAGGTGATGTCATTAGTTTATTTTCTGAATGTTAATGCGGGGAAACGTTCCTCAAGGGGTTGGTAATCAGTGGGTTGCTTTCCACTTAAAGGAATTGAAAGATTAGTTTTATTCAATCGCCTATGGCAAATATCCAAAATAATAAGGTGTGGATGAACGTAAGCTTTTGGTTTTTCAGTTGCATCGTAATTACTTCGAATGATTTCCATTAAAAGAACAGTGAAATGTGCATATATCTTTCCAGAAACTCTAAATCTTCCCTGAAATATTTACTGGTAGTGAGAGAAACTTGAAAGGGGACGCACGCAGCCTGTATGCGTGTGTGTCTGTCCGTCTTTTCCGCATGATCGTCTGTCCTGTCTGGGGTGTATGTTTGTTGAGCACAGAAGCATAATCGTTTCCAGGAACAACGAGATTTTAACTACTTTATTTCTCCATCTTTCAAGAGCTGGTAGGGTTAATATGCACTGAACATCAATTTTTGCGCTCTTTATTTAATACAGTAGTGCGCCTTTTTAGAGATTTGCTAACCGTCCATCAGAATATGGGAATGCCTAAGGTAACTTTTAACGTCGTAAGCTTTATGGTTATTGGCACATAAAACAAAAATGACAATGTTGTCGTATTTCGTTTCAAAATCTACTCATTACAAGCTTTTGGGAACATGAATTTACCACATATAATCACCCTTTGCAAGTTTATCTGAACAGACCAATCGACCAAAGAGGTTGTGGATTTGTCTAACCATTCTTGAAAAATATTGCTAAGAGTTGGATATTATCTATTTAGCTGGCGAAAGTGACTTGTTCCTTTTCAATATGAGATTCGATCCCTTAGCCAAGTAAATGCAGCTTCATACCCCCATAACCCAAAAGGAAAATAAACGCCTCAAATCACCGTTTTCTTGGTAACTTATTCCGATATAACTTCTTCTTAATAAATGGATTAGGTTTCAATTGTAAAATGGAGTTAAACAGCAAAAATATCATTCAAAATTTTACTTTTTTGGCGGGCGTGGTGCGCACCCTTACTATATAGTCTCATTATTCCTGAAACCCAGCCCCAAACAAAATTCTGGCAACTCCCCATGTAAACTGAATCTTCTGTGTAAGAGGGGTAGGGACTGTAACAAAGAATTCAGATCAAGGTCTCCACATTCGGTGGCATGGGGGAAATTTCCGAGCTTCACTCTCCCCAGAGGAACTATGGTAAACATTTGACTCATTTTGCACACAAAAGCACGACCTTGCAACAAGGGTTATTGAACTGGACATTCCGTCCTCAGAAATTTGTTCAAATGTGTTGGCGATGGGATTGGCGGTCTAAAATGACGATAGGACAGTTTAACCCTTGCCGAGGGTGGTCTTGAGGAAAAAGTAGGATACTCTAATGGATTAAGTTGCTTTCGAAAATAATACAGACTGAGTATTCCCTCTAAATTGCTTAAAGAACTCATATCAAACTCAGTTCAAGCAGTTTTTGTGTTTTCAGAACTTGAAAAGTAATGGAAATACCACATTCATTCCAGGCTTAAAGAAGCGTCCCTCACCATCCGTTGTATCTTACTTGGCAAATGGTTGAATGACAGATGGCCTTACAAACTGTATGCAAAGGGGCTTTGCCTGTCATCCTCTCTTTGAGTTCTTTAAACTCTGTTTTTACATACTTCGCATCTCCCCAGCATGGGTTTCCGAAAGAGACAAGGTGAGACTCCGTATTTCTGTCCATTTATTCATTCTTAATTACATACTGCAGCATTGAAACAAATTTAGGAGATAATTATTGAAAAAATTAAGTAATTTGATAATTTCTTTTTAATTTTTCCTTGCATTGCTTGTCTTTATGCTTGTCTTTAGGCATATATTTTATGCTCTCAGATAAGCCATAAAGGACCAACAAAGTCATCCAGCCACTATTAAGGCGAATAAATCATTCACTGGAAACAGGTTGTACACAATTCTAGGCAAAAGTGACTTTTTTCTAAAAATTTTTGTAGGATTTATGTATTTTTTCTATTGAATTTGATAGTGTTCTGCAGGGTTCTACAAAAATTATAAATCAAAAAATTTCTATAATGATTTACAAGCCTGCATCCACAAAGGAAAATATACAATAAAATGACTCAGGGAATGAAATGTCTGCTAAAATGTCCGTTATTATGCAGTTTGCACTTTGCGTTCTTCTTTTTTTGGTTCAGGTGTTACAAGACCATCACAAATTTATAGTTTGGTAGTATATCTTCTGTTTAACGTCATTTCTTTCTCCGGGGATGAGTTTTGAACGACGTAATAGTTTAGTAGTGTTTATCCAACACTTACAGGTAGAATATTTTAAAACTTGATACAAATATAAAAAAATTTCCTCCACTAGCGTAAATTTAAGGACTTGGGATTTTAAAATGAACGAATAAGGTAGCATAAAAAGGCACAACACATAGAGGAAACAAACTCTTTTTAATCAAAACGTTTGCATTTTACATCACCTTCTTAGACTACTGTCTCTTCAATGACTTAATTTGTCCAGTTCTGTAATAGGACGACAAAACATTTTCGACGTTTTAGTTTTGCTTTTTGACGTTACACGAGCAAATTCACCAGTAGGTACTGCTATTATTTTTAGATATTTTGTTGCGTCAAAGGTTTAGAAACTGTATACACAAACGAGTTACCAAGCTTTGTCGTGCTGAGAATACCTGAAATTGCATCACAAGTTTTCCATTTGCGATGTCATTTTTATAGAAACACGACAATGCGACAATTTTACGAATATGTGATGCTGTCATACCAATATAAAGTTTTAAAAACGCCAATTGCTTAATCCTTCTGTAACAGGATTTGGTACAAACGCTGTCTAAAAGCCAAACATTTTTGCTTATAATCTGTTAGAACAGTTTCGACATATTCCTATTACAATGTACATTTTATGGAAAATCGTCAGTGCTTTTAACTTCGCTTTGAACTAGGTCATTTTTTCCTGGGCCAGCCATCGTCCATCGTGAGTGATGGGTTAAAAATAACGAAAGAACTATAACAGATGTCTTTTAGAGTTTCACCTATCGGCTATACATTACATTATCTTGACAGATGACGGCTTGTCATACTGTGTCTTGCCCTATTTAAGCGTTAATTCGACATCTTTTATATTTAAGGCTCCGTGTTTCCTCTTTGCCTCCATATTTGTGCCTCGGATATATCTGTTTTAGATTCTGACTGATCATTTGTTTGTATACCAATTTTTCCCATAGCTATATTGCGATGACAGCTTTTTTTAAAATATTGTATTTCTTAGGAAGGAAGCTTTCGAGAAACGTTTAAAACATGTGATTCCTTGCTAAAGGCAAACGTAATCTATGTAGTCACGTTGACGTGTGTTTGTGTATCTATGTTTGCTTGTGACGCTTAGCTTGTAAACACGATATCTCAAGATGGTAATAATGGATACTTTTCATACTTGCTTTACTTATTCATCATATTAAGTGAAATAACCCTTTCATTTTTTGGTGGAAGTTAAAGGTCATTTAGGGTAACAGCAGATTAAAAATAAAAAACACGATATGTCAAGGTTGGAAGCATGGATTTCCTTCATTCTTAACATGTGGTTAGTTAGTTAGATGATGTTTAACGGCCCAGTTTCTAACATTGGTTTAAGTCGGCGACGGCCTTTTTTCCAGTTGTGGCTCACTGGCTTGTTTTCCCTACTCCATTGCTTATGCTGAGCACCAAGCACAATGACAGTAGGTCCCATTTTTAAAGCCTTCGGTATGACCCGGCCAGGATTCGAACCCTAGACCTTCCGGCTGCAAGACTCTAACCACTTGGTCTTAGCATGTAGATGCGATATTGTCAAGAAACGAACCCTATTGGTTTAGTAAGGTTATCTAAGGTCACCAAGGGCAAAACTACAAAAACCTTAAAAATTGTTTGTAAACACGTTATTTCAAGATAGAAACGATGGATTTTCTATATTCTTATGAAGAGCATAAACCCCATTGTTCGGTGGAGGTCATCTGAGGTCACCAGAAGTTAAAAACTAAAACTTTATGTAAATACAATATCTCAAGACAGGAATGGTGGATATTTTTTACTTGGTATATTAATTGATCATATTCAGGGAAAGAACAGTGTTGCTTTGGATGGAATTCATTGCCATTTGAGGTTACCAGAGGTTAAAAATTAAAAAATTGTGAACACGACATCTCAAGTTAGGGGGCATTTATTGTACTTGTCATAATTGGCATATGGGTGCATTATAGTCAGAAGGCGGACGTTATTGTTTTTGTTGAAAATCAAAGGCAATTGAGGTCATCGGGGGTAAACCAGCAAAAACCGTAGAAAATGTAAATGCAATGGCCCAAAATGGAAACGATGGATAACTTTCATGCTTGATATAAAGATGTGTAACTGAGAAGGAGACGCCTGGTTTAGGGAGGAGGTCAGAAGTCACATTAGATCCTAAAACTAAAAACCTTGTTTATGTGATAATTAATGATAGAAACGAGTAGATAATTTCAATAATAATAATAATAATAATAATAATAATAATAATAATAATAATAATAATAATAATAATAATAATAATAATAA
>WURT03606898.1:0-20433 GCA_009936505.3 Holothuria glaberrima
AACGTAACCATAGCTATGGACTATGTCACAATTGAATAGCAATGTGTGCTATTTAGCATACAACAGTGTGAACGTCCCAGTAACAAGATTTAAACAGCATGATAGAATTTCTAAAAAAAAAAAACAAAACAGTATCGCTTGTGTAAATCAAAATTTTTGGAAATATTTTGGACACGAAGTGGAACTATTCTTAGAATGAAGGGTCTTAAACATAGTAATTATCCATAGAAATCAATTACCATGGAGAATATTTGAATTTGAGAAAGATGGAAATCAGCAAAAATTTTTGACGATGTGGTAGCCCAAATGTTTGATTTTCAATATTGATGACCTAGTATGGGAAGCCTCAAAGCGACCCATATACTAGGTTAGCAGACTGCGGACTAGGCCTACTACTTTTGCGAGCAATGTTTACTGTTGCTTAACAATACTGACTTCAATTCTAGGCCTAACGTTAGACTACGTGTGGCCAATAGGCACGCTGAGATAAATTTACTGCGTACAATACTACAGACTCCAAATGTGAAAAGTATCTAGTCAGCTTTTTTTAGACTGTTGTTTGCCTCACCACCTCTACACCCGTAGGCCTACTCCGCGTAAAATAAAAAAGCTCAGACTGAATATAAAAAGGATTTCAACTGGTCTATGCCTAACGTTACGTTAGGCCCCGGGTATAGAATTGTGCAGGATGACACACTGCGTGTAAATCGTTTTTATATATCAAAGATGAACTAAATCACAGGCTATCCGTACAGTTGCTGGCAGTAAAGATTACTTGCCGCCTATGGTTGAAAAATGGCACTTACCCTGTTTGTATTTAGCACACTTCACGGACAAAGTTAAGCAATAAAATCTGTTTTGGTATGACAGTCCTGCTGGATAGCACTTTTCCCCCTGCTATTAGTTTTTTTTTTTGACATTTGCGCCAAGAGCGTGTGGGGGTTCTGACTATCCAATAATACACTGATTCAGACAAGAATACAAACAGAGCAGTAATACCGTAGTTCGGGACTTCCTACACTTTGAAGTAATCAGGTTATCTTAGTAGGCCTATGTACGAACGGTACGTTTATGGGCCTTTGGTGAAAATTTTTTCACACCAAAGGCGTTCTTCCCTCAGCATTAATGCAATAATATTACAAAAATATCAGCATTGTTTATATTTGGTGATAGGTGCAAGTGTTGAAATAGTTCGCACAGGCCTACACAAAAAAGCCACTAACAGAACAGAAACGTCCAAACTGGTAAAACAGTTCTTCGTAAGTTGCTTCAAAGGCCAATAGACGATATCAAGTTTTATTAAATTGTCACAACGGTTACTATTACATCCAAATAGGCAAAAGTGTGTATCTATCAGTGACGTACACAAAGTTACAGTTATTAACAGGTGTTGGGACCAATTCCAGTTTGCCCCGACTGACAACCTTTCCCCCCAATTTTTTCTCAATTACTCTAAAATCGATAGGCGTCAGAAATATTTTTTAACGAGAAGACCGATTATGCCCAAGAAAAATAGTTAATACTCGCAAAATTTGCCCACGTTTGTCCAAACACCTGCCGGAGAAATAGCTTTTGCGGAAGCCGTGGGGAGGGGGGGGGTGGCTGCAGCCACCGTCCTCTGGCTCGTATAACTTTACTCAAAACCCTCGATTGAGAACCACAAGATGACAGTTCTCGTTTTGCACGTCACTTGTGCCAGGTACAAGGAAATCTCATCCTAAACCCTGTATTTCAACTGCAATCATGTACTATGTATTTGTCAAATAGTTGTTCAACTTCCATTCGATAGACATATAATTTCTAGAGATTGTCTTCTTTTGTTACAAAGCTCCATAATAATTTCAGCAGTTGATTTGTTTTGCACTTTGACATACTTTCTGAAAGACCTCATACTCAGTATTTGAAACCAGCACTTAAGCCATTGCTTCTCCTGTTTTTAATTATCATCGGTCCCAACAATGTGGTGTATATTTTTATACCCGTTTAGTACGAACCTGTTCTTCAGAGAGGTAACATTTAAAAGATTTCTAGGTTTGGACAAATGTTATTTTTCCATAGTTCTACACTACAAAAAAAAATAAGCTAACTTTACTCATTCGTGATGGATTTTTTTGTGTCGTACGATTTTTCAGCAGTTGAGTGAATGGCATTGGTTACTTTCACGGAAGTAGACTTATTTTCCCAACGTTCCTAGGTCAAAGTTATAATCACATAACCTCATATGTGAGTATAAACATGTACGGAGTACGGTAGAACATGAAAACAGAAAAAAGCTTCAAAGGACAGCTGTCATCTCATGTTTCAAACTTTCTCCACTTAAATTATATCTACTTTTTCATTTCACGAAAGTAAGGGATATGGAATGAGGCAAGGAATCTGCTGTTGACTAAGGTTTGAATTTCCTATTGTGAATAATAATCTGGTTCATTGTGAAATAACATATCAATGATGCGAAGATGAATTGCAAACTAGAAACTGAACTTGGTTGTACTATTCCCTAAGGGCCATGAGCTTTGCACAATTTGCTTGAGTGAATCGATAGAAAACTTATTCCTGAAAAATTAGAAGTGCGATAAATCTCGACCTACAACAATTTAAATTTACATACTGCCAACAAAACGACTGAACACTTAAAAAAACTCATCATTGATACTTTTTAAGAAAATTGCAAGTATTCTTGACAGAAATTTAACCCCTGTTTCATATAATAAATGGTTGTTGAAGTTCCTTTTCATTAGCAGTGCTTATTAGGAAAACAAAAATGTAAAGGGTGTTGCAAAATTAATTGCAAGCTTCTTGTACAATTATACAAACACTGTAAAAAAAATCTGTAGATTTGCAAAACAAAAAGTAAAGAAATAAATAAAGAAAACGGAAAAATGCTGTCCATTTGTTTCCAAAACTTGACTACTTTTTCCGTTTCCTCTTTGTATTTCGTTATTTGTTGTTGTTATTCTTCCACTGTCTGTAGGCAGTTTTTACAGTAAATGTAGTACTTGGAAGAACATTCTCACAGTCTCCAAATACACTCTCAACAACATTCCTAATTATAATTAGTTACCACTCTGTCGATGGGCGTGTTTCTAGTCAGAGAGTTAGACGATACTTACCTCTAATTAACGCTAAAACCTGAGCATTTGGGGCTCAGTAGAAATAGCCACCAGTCACCTTTTATCGAAATTGGTATCGCTATTTCTTCACCTTTTATCACTATCAAGTAACTATAAAGTAGTTTCAGTGGTGGTGATTGCCGATAGCTTCTGCACTAGGATTGAACTGATGCAAATATACTGAACTCGGTGCAATTAATCGCTGTAACATGCTTCATCACAAAAATCATCAAATACAATACCTCAAACTAACTGAACGAGGAATAGCCGAGAGGATGGGAAAATTGTGAAACTTCCAAAATGGACCGTGTTTTTAATCGTTGGAAACTAGAGCGCTAAGTTGTAGTTGAGCAGGGTACCACATGTTTAAATTATCCAACTTAAGTTAGGGCAGGTTGTAATGGAAACTGCTGACACCCTGGTGCTTTTGCTAAACCATTCTTCTAAAGTAATGAAGCTGCTTGTGGGATGTTTCTGACAGTTGCTTAATTAAAAGCGGGACTTAAGGTTAACTTTATAAGCCATTTGAAACTAGGGTCTAGACCCATTACAAGCATGTTCTGGTAAACAAATCTTTGTTGTTAAAAATGTAGAAATATTTGCTGTGTTAGGGACTGAAACCCCCATCTTAACAGCACCTTGCATTTGGAAGATGCAAAATTTTGAAGAAATGTTCTTTCAGCTGCCTATTGTACAATAGGAAAATCTATCACCTGCATAGAAGGTCCAGCAGAAGTTTGTGTTTTTTCAACCGCCACACTGAATTGATTCTTTTGACATGCCGAGGATCGTACCTCAGTCTGGAAAATAAATCAGAAGAGCTGTTACTGCTCCCTAATAAACAAACTAATATAGGGACGGAGAAGAAAATTTACACATTACGGTCCCTAGAAGTTACCACAACATATACAATCTTAAGTAAAATAGTAGACATGAGAGACTGGCTACCGTCCTAGGTGGGTTTCCTTAGATGGCAAATCTCGTCCAAGACAGTTTCATTTCTCCCAACTGTGCTACTTGTAGCTCCTCCCATAATTGTATAAAGACCCTCTTTGTGCCTATGTTACTGCTTTAGGCCATGTCTTAGTGAGCATACGAGGCTATTATGTGTAATACAAGCACTCTTTCTGCATTGTGTAGAATATGAGCTACTCTGTATCTATTGAATTTTCACAATTTCCTGTCAATCAAAGAGCAGTCACCGACTGAGATATAAATTTTGATACCTCACACTAAAAATGTACTTTAGGGTGACGAGTGCCTGCCTTTAAAGTAGTATTCCTGCTTGCACTTTTTAGCTTTCCTCTCAGTCGTCACATTATCTCCAGTCGCTTACATAACTGCGTGGGAGAATTAACTTAGTCTTCCTCGCGGCGACCGAAACTTACAGAGACACAGCCCTGCCACATGAACATTGTACATACCAAATTCAATATTACAGTTTTTGTGATTTTGACTCTCCTTTACAGCAAACTTGTCTGATCGTGGATACAAACATAGGTGTGGTCAAAATACAACATGAGAATGAAGCGGCAACATCAGATGCTATAAAGACAATCTTCGTTCAGTACATTGTCTTTAATGAATTGTTCAGTGTAAACATGTTTGCCACTGTGTATATAATGATTACGGCCTTCGCCAATAATGCCGCTGGCTAAATTCATTTGTATTTAAGGACAAAAATGTGAGGGGATAACAGGAAAGGATAACGAGAATTTCCATTGTTACCTTGACTTCACATACAGCGAACTGATATTTTGTAGCGAAAACTCTTTTCTAATTAGTTAAAAGACGTTCCCAAAGGAAAAAATTCGCGTTGACCTATGTTTTCTGAGAAATGTTTGTTAAAATGTGAATTGATCAAGCGCGAGGTCAAATATACACACCTTATTGATTTAATAACCATTTTATGACTGCGAATACGTCCGAAGGCTGAATTTCTCGAAGAGGAATACTTTTAACCTTGATTTAGAAGCACTGGAATAAAGTTGGGGAGGGGGATGATCAAGGCACGTTAAACAGATATTATTGAAATCACGATAATGCAGAAATAATGAATTTCAGTTCAATACTGAGATTCGGCAACACTCACAGAGAGTGATGCTCGTAGTTAGCCCTTTGAAAAGGCTGCCCTTCGACAGTTCGAGAAAAAATTTTTGCGTGGCTGTGTATGTCTGATTTTTCACATTTTTGTTCACACGTTTGAGATGTGTATCACGCTCGTGTCGCATGCTTTGTATTGCTACACGCACGTTTTGCACTTTCAGTGACGTTACACCCTTAGTAGTTGATTAACTTGAAATGGTGTTGCCACATTTGTGGTGAAGTTGCCAAAGTATGAGAATGTGAATGGGTACAGCAAACAAAGATGGGATGTTTACGCAAATCTCTACAGGAACCTATATCAATGATTTAAACGCCCACGTTACTGCAGTATATCTTGTAAATGTCACAGTTGTATCGTGACTGCATTACGTGACTACTTGTCCTTTCTAATATGGTCAGAAGTTACTCAACTTTTTATACTGTTTTATCTACCGTTGGCGTTTTTTCCCAAGACGAACGGGGGCAATATCATTTTTTCCCTTAACGTTAACCTTAATCCTAACCTGAGCATCATTTTTCATTTGTCATGATTTCAATGGAAACTTCCGAAAATCGCCCTCATTCGGCCTGGGAAAAAATGTGCATACGGGTGCACGTTCCAGTTGAAGCAGGGATCTCGAAGGGACAAATTGATAGGCACAGATATCTTCTACAAAAATACATTTCAAGACTTATTGCGTTTGCATCGGAGTTAGGCTATGGAGTTGCTAAGAAAATATATCCCACTTAAAAATGGAATTGTGGGGTATAGAAAGCAATCGTTAGAGCAGCTATTGCAGCATGACGTTCACTAGTTTCTTGCATTGTGAGTATTTTGCCTGCTTGGAGTTGCAGCTTTTAGTGTCGGAACTAGAACTAGAACTACAGAGAAAGTACCACACTTTAAAGGTCGGGTCCAGGTTGTACCCGAAATTCTTTTCTCAATCCATCACGACTATGTTTTCTATTCAATAATGATTTTTTTTAACCTGTTAATTTCGATCACAAACTTTGTGAAAAAAGCAAAACTACTCATTTCCCTTTCCTATGATTGAAATTGAACTTCCAACGCAACAAATATAGAAAAGCAAGTTGGGATATTGAACTAAAATGTACTTTCAGATTCAAGGTACCATGGACCCGATAACTGAGACTATTGCATGTAACTTAAGAGAAACGCGGCCTTGATAAAAAGTCTCTTTAAAAACGATTATAGTAAGAAATGCAACGAATGCATTTTCCGACCTTTAAAACAATATTTTCATAGTTCCTTTCCGGCGACTTGAAAGCTTTTAGAAATTTTTTCCATCACTATTCTTCCAAACAGGAGTTCGTGGAGAACTTTGGCCTTGAAAGCCTGGATAGCATGAAGAAAAACATTTTTAGCTTTAAAATGACGTAAGTATTTTCTCTAGCGGCTGAGGGTATGGCTAGATCAATAATATAATTAAAAGAAACGGGTTAACTCGTGACGCCATTTTCCCTACTTCATATTGTGAATATGTTTTAAGCGGAGGTATTATGTTTAAATTAATCCTTCCGTTATCTGCCGTTGAGACGCTCGATCTGCAGGCTTCAAAATAATTGCCGGTCTAACCAAATTAATTCGAGTTTTGAAATGCGTGAAGAGAATTGTATCTCTATTCCCAGGCGCATCTACGTTCAAATAGACATGCTTGCTTTCACACATTTGCATGATACGGTATGATGTTCAGGAGAGGTATTTGACCAACCGTTATAGTGTTTATACCAACAGCAGGTTCCTTTGATCTATATTTTTACCAGTCTACATCTGAAAGAGTTAATTCCGGTTTCTGTGCCTTGTCAATTCTAGAAATTGTGATGGAAAAATGAAAACCTGATTTCCCGAGACGCATGCATGCTCATAATGTATCCATTTAACATTAACTTCTTTCTAGTTTAAACATGATCTATTGACTTTGTCAAACTGAGTGCGAAACTGTGACCCAATTGTACTTGCAATGTGAGAAGCAAAAGCGGGACTGCATTTGATGAATGCTTCAATTTATCTCATGTCACTTCGTGCTAAATCAGAATTATAAAAGACCTTTTTCATCAAAGTGAAAAGATTCAAGATGTAAAGTTCTTCCGTCGCGCTTTTCTCTCATTTCTAAATCTGCTCTTAAGTATCTGACTTCAAGGGAAGCATTTGTCATTCCTTCAAACGTTTTAGCCTTTTGTTTAAAAGTCGAATTTTCTGGCATTGACAAGACATTTTATAGGTGAGCAAATTGAAAGAAGAACATAAGCAAGATGTAGCAAAGAGCGAGTATATTGAAATTTTTCTTGCCAAATTAGATAACATCCGCATCTCTATTCTTGTCATGTGCTCAGGGAATGGAGGGAGTCTTTTAACTCCAAGGAAAAGACATGAAAAAACCTAGAGAAAGATGCATTTCAACAACTTAAATGAAAAATATGAGATTTCTGTTGATTCTATGGGACAGCAAATTGTGACTTTAAACGAAAGGCAAAGAGTTTGTACTTAAGGAAAATCCAAAAGTTTTAAACTTTTACACTGGCAATTCAGAAAAAGCATTAAAACTTCTTGCTCTTCAGTATCATAACATACTTATATTGTTACCGTCAGAATAGTGTCATGATACTTTTTACTTCTGTAAACTTTTGAAGAAGCAGAATTGAAAGAATAAGACGAAGAGTTGTTCGATTAGAATTCAACCGAAAAGGATCCGCTGTTATAAGATACGACGCGATTAAAATGTTTCCAATCCTTTCACTTTGCAGCCGACTTTTCCTTTATGTCTAAGCGGTATTCCAATTTTCAATTATGCATGTGGTCAAAAAGGCAAGTTTATTTCATGAATGGTCACACAAAATGTCCCTCGGCCCCAAAAGGGATCAACTTGATTTTTTTCAACTCAAGATTATTGCGAGATATTGAGTCTAGTGTGATTGGGTGTAATTGTCATCATATGGTATCAAATAGTATCGCGTCTTGTCACGACACCCCTAGTGTAAAAAAGTCGCCACAACATGACAAATGTTTTTTTTACCACCTGATGTGTAACGACAAAAACTGACAGCGATGTTAGAGAACGCAAAACTAGTTAAAGAATAACAACGTTTCCTTCCATCGGTTCCACGTGCAACATTTTAGACAAAATCCGTACAAAATTTAATATAACACACCCACCTTACTTTAACCCGACCGGGAATCGATTCCTATCGTTGAGGGTTTCAATTGCCGCCCCCTTTCTCACTCTGCCATAGAACTAGGCTTTTTGCAGTCCATTTTTGTAAAATGCAAAGTAAAAAGACCAAGGAAATGCAAAAGTCGTTCCGATCTGGCAGAAGAGTTTTCCTTTTTCGCCTGGATTTGACCCACGGCTGAACGCCTCGTTTACTATTGGTGCTTCTTTCTGTAACACGTCGGACAAGGACCTCGAATTTTTCCACGAGCCCTCTCTTGTAAGATTGTTCAAGTGTTCTTCAGAAAATGACTGTACGTTTATCAACACTTATCCTGAAAATGGAGCGCTTTAGATAAATGGCGTAAATATGTATCAAGATCATTAGGGAGACTCTTGAGGATACCAATCTTAATCTTGGAGTGTTTTCCCTTTATCAGTAACCACTGAACGACTGGACAACCTTTTTGAGGCATCACGGATCTGTTGCTCAAACCTTTGTTGACGACTGACTCTGACGACTGAATCGGTGATCGCTAGAAGACATCTAACGAACTCCTCACACAAGTGCTTTGTAGACGAATGCTCCAGTAATCCTTTCTGGGTTCTGACGAATATATCGAAACTAGGAAACATGAAAGACTATTACGCCCAAGGACTGGCATTTGAAGACATCCTCAAGTCGTTATCAATCGATAGATCTCCATAGGTAGACGGTTTGAATCTTTCCAAAACCGCATTTCACCTGCAAAGTAATTACTGCAACCACAGTTGTTTTTGAAACTGGTGGAGATATTTTCATCTTCTCAAGGTGGGGGCCAAAGTCAACAGAAAGGTATTAGTTTCTTGAAATTTGTTTTTTTTTCAAATTCAAAAACAGCAGTGACAGAAAACAAAATGATGGCTTGATTTTGTAACACATGAAGTGATAGTTTCGTTTCGAAGGAAAAAAAAAACAATTTTCCAGCTTTCACACAGAAGCCTACTTTGCACACTTTTCATGGCCATGTAAATTTTGTTTAGTACGATTGAATCTTTTTACCTAAAGCCGTCTCAAAGAGATGTAAACATTATTGGTTTTAAGGTTTATGGTCTTCACGACAAAGACATTATCAGAATATCAAGCATTCTCTTGCAAAATCGTATTTTTGTAACCGTGTGGAAAGACAAACATAAACTTAACTGTTGATACCTTTGAAAAAAAGCAAGTATAAAGCACATATCACCATAGAACACCATATCATATTTACCTCTAAAATAAGAACAACTTGTAATTTGCATCCAAAAAAGACCGCCACATAGCAAACACCGAATATAATCCTCTTCGATACAATAGCCATTGTACAATAGTATTAGCAGAAGTATGATCTGAGTAATGATGAAACTATAGGTAAATTTAACTACATGAAGTAAAGGTAACCTTAAATTAACTTAAAAAGAAAATAAATTGATTGAAACTTTATCATATTATCCTTATTCTTTTAAAATTAACGTTTGAATAAGATATTCCAAAACAAATTCGTTAGTGCAATTTGTTGGCTGTAATGTATTTTTTTATATTTTCATCACTGGAGGACAACTCCTTTTCTTTTTATTTAATTGTCTTTTAATTAACTCCAAGAGACTCCTACCTCTTATAAAGGCTATATTTAAGATAACAAAACCCAGATATGATCACGTTATCTATACGTTGTCATCAGTTGACTTTTCGTTGCAGCTTAGGCTCCCGTTCGCGTCTCTCTAGTTGATACATTCGGAGGTAAAAATAGCTCTATTGTTTGTTTCCAGTCCAGATCTTGTCACTAAAATCATATTATACGAATAAAATTAAAGGGTTGACCTTTTTTACAAGTTGCCAGCTGTACTAAAAAGAGAGAATGGTTCAGTACATTTGTATATATATGTTCTTATGCATTGATATTTCGCTTGGCCGTAAGTCACTGATTATCATTTGCTTATAAAACGAGACTTTGCATCTTTTCTATAATTCCTTTTCCGTTTATTAAATAACAATTATTTTCTAAGAAAATATAGTGGCACGTTTCTTTAAGCCCGAAACAGCTAGCCGGTAGATATGATGGTCTTTTTATCATTCATTTCAACCTTCCTGCCAACCCCACTCTTACTTACCTGCTGTAACGATGCAACGGTGAAGGTGAGAACTGCAAAGTTAATTTATTGATGTAAACTTGTAACATTTTCATTCAATTGTTGGGAACACCTGTTTATTTCTGTCAAAGTTTTTAAATTTACAGTCTTCTTTGCATCGAATCATTCACTTTTCCCCGAAATCGACTAATTTCTCCGTTCTCCATTGTTTGAAGAACGCTTTCGAGTATTGAAGATCTAAACACAATGTTTGAGAGGATATAATTACCTCTTATGATCTTCTCGTTGTAAAATAATCAGCAACCCCGAACTTAATCAACAAGGAAATTGCAGTACCCTCAGGGGTTGTATAAACCTTGTTGACTAAAATAATTTGCAACAGCGTGGAAAAGGGAAACAAAGATATTTCGGACAGGATGTATTATCTTACAGGAAGGAAGGAGGACCTTGTTTCAAATTTTTTGTCCAACACTGAGAGAGGTTATTAAGTAAGTTATGGTCACCTGAAGGAAGGGAGGACAGGAGTGCTTCTGGTTAAATCCTATAATGTTGAATTTGAAGGTAAGGTTAGAAGTCATTTGCAAAGTTAAACCCGGATTCAGAGAGGCCCGCATGACTGCCCACCCCCTGCCGTAAGTTGCTCGGATGGATAAAAGAGGAAGGTCAATGAAGATATCGTAGCCGTGTGTAGCTAGCCGGGAGATTTTTACCACTCAGTTCACTTCCCACCAACCCCACCTTTACTTAGCTCACGTGAAGACGCAATGGTAAAGGTGCGAACCGCAAGATTAATTTACGTGATGTGAATTTGAAACATTTTCATACAATTGTTGAGAAGACCTGTTCGACTCTGTCTGGTTTTTCAAATTCACTTTTTGTCGCAACTTAACTCTTCTTTGTATCAAATGATTCACTTTTCCCCGAAATCGAACAATTCCTCGATTCTCTATGGTGTTTTGACGTTTCTAATTTTAAGTGTACACAATGTTTGAGAGGATATAATTAGCTCTTTTGATCTTACTGATTTGAAATAATCAGCAACACCGAACGTAATCAAGAAGGAAATTGCAGTACCCTCAGGAGGTTGTATAAACCTCGTTGACTAAAATAATCTGCAGCAGCGTAGGAAAAGGGGATTTAACCACACACCAACACGTATGCGTTATACAGTGGAAACAAAGAGATATTTTGGACAGGATTTATTAACATACAGTAAGGAGTGGGACCTTGTTTCAAATTTTATGTCTAATACAGAGAGGTTATCACCTGGGTTATAATTCCCTGAGGGAAGGGAGGACAGGGGAGTCTCTGGTTAAATTCTATAAAGTTGAATCTGAAGGATTCAAAGAGGGGCGCATGCCGCCCATTCCCCCATCCCCCGTAAGCTCCTCGGATGAATAAAAGTTGATTAAGGCAAATGAATGTTTCATAGCCGTGTTAGTGTAATAGGTTAGCAACGTCTGTCATATATAACATAATAAAGTAATCGTCCCCTCAATGTCTTTAAAGGTTTGAGAGAAGACATCGCCGTCGAGACTGGAAAAAAGTAACCAGTTACATTTTGAGTTCAAATAAAAGGCCCGACCAACATAATATCTGATGAAGGATATTTCATATTTTAAATCTGACAATTGGTCAGTCCAACTTGCAGCTATCTTCCTACAAAGAAAATGATATTGTGACATCAGGGATATGTCTTTAAAGGAATTTTCCAGAGACAAATTTCAGTAAGTTCAAAAATGCAGAAAATTGTTCTCTTTTTGGAGGTGAAAACTGCATCTCAATAGCTTACAGAGTTTGGAAGATACAAATTTTCAAAGAAATGCAATTTTTTTCAAGATGAAGGGCATTATGGGAAATCTGTGATGTCATCGCGGCACATTAATTTGACATAGAATTCAATTTCTTTATGATATTAATGCGGCTGTAGGGAATATTTAGCACCTTTGTTTGTTATGCCCTACATATGCTGTAGATTTGTGCTAAATCTACATGGAAACATATTCAAACACTCCAACAGTGTCAAATTCCAAGGACAAACAGGACTTTCAATTATAAAGAAAAACAAAGGGAATCTAAGGCAATGTGTCCACTTTACATAACACTCTGTGACCTTGATGAGAACTGGAGGTATTTTTTGAGAAAAATAAGTACTCTTTAATATGAGATATCTTGAGTTACGAAAAGTGTATTGCTACGGGGTTTGAAGGGTACGAATTGGAAAATTTTTTTCTTTCAGATGAGACCCTTGTGAAATGCCACTAGAAAATGCCTTTAAAGTTACTTCAGAGACGCACAGAAGGCCATCCTTACCTAGGTCGCAGTATCCTTCTAGTGGTTCACACTTTGTAGGGGGTGCTGTTTTCAAACGTTTGGGGAGCTTAAAGTTTACAGAGGCCAACTTGGAGTCAACATGAGAGGTTTTACCCCTATATAAGTCGGGAAGGGGGCGATTTCCTCGAAACATTTGACATTTTTGGCCTCCTAAACACTTTTTAGGGACTTTAGTGGTTTATGAAGTTTGTTCTTTCCCATGCCGATTTTAACGTCTGGTTTGCATGCAGAAAAGGAAAACGTCTTCCAAAAATTTGATTCTCTTCCCTGCTCTGGGAGTAAGCTAAACTCCTCTCACCCTTCCCTTCGCTGCACCCTTCGGTTTCTGTAAGCGAGAACTTGTATCAGATTTCAAATATAGACCTTTTTCACGTGATCATCATTGTGCTCTGCAACAAAGTAACTGACATGGTTTTTTGTTTTTGTCTTTCATTTTGTCATATGATTTCCTGAATCTGACGAATTTTTAAAACATAATTTCAGTTCCGTGTTCTGTTTATGATGTTTGAAATCGATATGCACCTACTCTTCTTTGACTGAAAGTACTCCACAAGAGATACCGTAGCCTACTCTTCTAAGTATTCTCAATTGAATTCCTCATTCTTGTGCCGTCGCAAGTAATTTTAAAGATACTTAAGGTAGTACCAATGCACTTTGGTGTAAAATTACTATATAATTTTAAAGGTCGCACGGTGTAATGAAGCAAGGAACAATTGATTTGATCTGGGACAACCTGATACGTTTCGCTAAATGTTTTCTTTGAAACAAAAATAGTCACCTTTTTTGACAGGTACGTTCATGCATTTCTGTGGATAACAGATCTAGGGTTGTCAATTGTTTTGGGCCCAGGGCCACTTTAACATGAGCTTTTACCTTGAAAAATTGCAGTAGCCAGAATTAAATTAAATAGTTTGCTTTCTCATTTAAATTTATTTAAATTTGGGTATTCTTGTATCTTTCTCTTGCATGAGCTGCAAGTGGCCCTCCGGCCGCCACTTGAGAACGTATGCTGTAGATCATATTCAATGGAAATCCATGTCTTCTAAATATGTCGGATACGCTAGAATGGTGGCGCCAACTCGAAGGAAGTAGGACAGGGCGCAAACTCCTTTTATTCTAAGGTACCCTTCCCCATATTGAATCTGCTACAGGCGTCTCGAAGGATGGCATTTCACAGTGTAAAAACGTCTGAAAGGAAAGTATTCTTATTTATAGGTAAATATATACAAAAGTGAATACAAAGTGACAAGACTATATCACAGTTTAAATAAGATTTTGGTTGAACTATTTTTGACTATTTGGATCTCTAGAGAAGATAAAAAAGAAGAGGCGAACGTTTTCAGGCTGTTACAATTATTTGTCAGTGTGTCGACCTTACTGTAAATTTGCAACTGAAGTATCTAGACATTACGATAAAGGTTAATACAGCATCGTACCAGGTATAGGTATCTATAGGTGGATCGGATGTTTTTCGGGGAGGAGACAGCGTTAGTGATGATGTATCTGCATGATAGGCGGGATTAACCGCTTTATGTATTCAGCATGAAGCCCGAGACAGTGTGGTACCTCTTGAGTAAATGACAACAAACGAATTACGCAGTTTAATTTTGGGAACTGAAATAATAGAGATAAGATCGATAAATTGCTGCACTTGTACTTTGTATTTCCTTGTAAAAATTAAGTTTAAATGATACTCGATAGCCAATTTAACTGTTTCCGTTAACAGGTTTAATTTCAGATGTACGTTTTCCTCCGAAATTCTATTTCTCATCTTCCATTTGAGGATCTAGAGATGCTAGCGCTTAACATTCTGTTACTGTATAGGTAACTTTGAGCTTTTTCAGGTAGTTAACGTTGTGAGTTACGTTTATGTGGGGGATAATGTTCGTATAAAACATTCATTTTGTCGCACTTTTGAGGCTCTCTTAACTACTTCCCTCGCTCTTTTCTTTCTCTTACACTCTCAAATCAAGATAGGTTTTAGACCGAAATTCAAGGAGACGAAGGCAGGTTCTATTTGCAAAAGAAATTCATGCGATTCCCATGGGGTTTACAAGCGGCTGCTCATCCATTAGTGAGAGCAAGCTTCGTGCCCTTACAAGAGATCACGAATCAGAGAGCGACAAAACAGTTTAAAATTATGTTCGATATCTTTGTTAACCTTGGAAGGCCAGTCTGGCAAAAAATAAGGCAGCGAAATATCTTTACAGATATCGACGGGATGACTATCTGTAAGATGCAAATGCAAGCAAAGGGAGTTTCAGGGACAAAAATAAATTTTGAAAACCTTCTCTCGAAAGATCATGAGTGTTATCTTTTTATCTTTGCAAGTCCGTGGCATTCCTGGGTTATATTTATCTTATCGTGTTTATCAAATTATGATTTCCCTCGGGTGAATTCTTATAAATCTGAAATAGGGAAGACACACTAGGGATAGGTAAGAATAAGCTTAAACGTATTCCATGTAGCTATAACTGAGTGGATATCATTATCAGGGGGAGGGTTTTACTGATGACGTAAAGGAATAAATGTGAACATAAGTCCTTAATGTGAATGAGTTTATTTCTAAGTTACTCTAACGGTGTGAACCATTGAAGGACTCCTAAAATGAATGTGTAGCAGGGCAACTGCTGCAACGAGTGAAGCTTTTTAGTCTGTTTCTAGCTAAATACTTTAGAAACAGTAACTTTTGGGTAACATTAGTACAAGAAAGACAACCCTTGTGAAATACCGTCGGATACGGCTGAAAGTGTTCTTACAGTCTAAAATTCCAAAAATTTATGTTATGTTACAAAGCATGAAAAATGAATCCGTATGGTCAAACTCCCATCTCTACAGGACATTTCTGAGCTGAGATTTATAATATTGGAACTTACGCACTCAGTTTAAAGTGGTAAATTGCATCATAATTTGTGATGTCATTCTTGTGTTACTCACATAACATTCTTTGATTTCCTTTATTTTTTTCGAAACCCACTGCATCTTGTACCAAACTGTAATCACTTTTTACTATTATAGGGTGACTTGTCTATATAAAGCCTCTGTATACTATTCGAGACATTAACAAATTTTAAGGTCACAAAAACCTTTCAATTTCAAAAGGAAACACAAGTTGGTAATGTGATTTGTACAAGAAGGACATCACAAATTATTGCGCAATCGACTATTTCAAATCAAGTAAGTAAATTTTAACATTTTATATCTCAGCAACGGAGAAGGCTGTAAAAATGGGAGTAGGATAAATCAAATTCATTTTCCAACCTCTAAAACACATATGCTTTTAATTCTAGATTTGGGATACACTTTAACCAAAGATATACTTTAAATGCCACGTTTTTGCTAAGTCGTTTAAGCAATGTGATAGCAGCATGCACCAAATTATGATTTCTTTATTTAGCACTTGTTTATCCCATTATTCAAAACCTGTCAGGATAAAGTATGTCCATGTCAAATTTTTCTTCAACATTATTCTGATTTGTGAAGCATGCAGTTCAATAAGCGATCGTTCTGTTTTGGCAATCTCCCCTTGGCCATCACAAAACGTTTAACCTTACAGATGTTGCGGTGGGTTAATTACAACGAATCGTGTGGTTTTTGCACTTTCTTTTAAACTACTAAGCTCATTTTCTATTTGCACTCAACTTGGAGTACATTAAATGAAACCCTTAATGAGTTACAACTCGACTGACCTAGTTTTATCAACTATGTACCTCGGGCTTCGATCAAGATGGCTGCAGACTTGAGTTTGAACAGATCCACGTGAGGTAAACAGCAGCCTTTATAAATTAAAACTATTAGCCAATTGTGCTATCAAGGAGGTAGAACCTCCTTGGTGCTGTTAACCGCAAAAAAGGGGAAACCCTTTAGATTATTTATATTGACAAAAAGTTCAAAGACGTAACTAAATACGAGTCTCGTCTGCGATCGAAAGAAATGACAGATTCTCGAAATGTTAGGAAAGCAGTAACAAGGAATGTAATTAGTTTAATTACACACCCGTCTTCTCTTGTTTCAAAAAATGAAAAAAAGTTTTTACGAAATATGTAGTTTATCAGAAGTCGGATTATCACAAGGATCACACTTAATTTACACTCCGAACACGAATCTGGTCAAAAATTTGACTAGATCCGGGTCAAAAATGAACCGATTCTGATCATTTCTGAACCAAATCTAGTCAAATAATTGATCAGATTTCTGATCGGTGCCCCTCTGATCAGATTCGGTTCAAATTTGACCAGACCTTTTTTAGAGTGAATGTTTTAACTTTGGTGAAACTCAAAAACGAATTTTTTTAAACAGGCATCACTTTTCAGTAACTGCCCTGCCTCAAACCAGTCAACCATCATCAATTTGAAAGGCTGTGAAAATAATGGTATCATAATTTTCAGCTGAAAGCAATTCACTCTGTTTAATTGAAAAAAAAAGCCCTTTTTATCTTTCTTCGTTAATGTTCCTTTTTCAGTTTCCGTTGGTGGTATAAATAAATTTCTTCCTTCTTTTACGTTATTCTGTTGATTTCGTGCATTTTCGTGTATACTTAGATGTATGCGCGTTTGGCACGCCTAAAACCTTACTGCCAGACAATCAATTATTTTTGCACGTCTCATTATTCCCTCTTCAAAGCTTTTATTCTGGCCGATTATGGTCAAACAGTAGTACCTGCTTTTGCTAATTGTGATAGCAGAGGAAAAAACAATTGGACTGCAAAACCTAATAAAGAAATACCATCTCACGACGACGCGTCGAGTGACCTTCCTACAGCCATAATTCTGTGTCAGTCAACCAGTTGATTAAAAAGAACCCTGCTGAGTTTTTTGTGTACTTTCAGTGGTCCTGGTCAAGACTCTAAGCTAATTAGAAATTCTTACCTTGGTCGGTCTGTTTTACATTTCCTTGCGTTAAAACAATATACAGGGGCCATTGGGGGTATATCTTCCCAACAGTGATGATCCAGGGGAAATCAGCGAGGCTTACCAGTATGAAAAATATGTTATTTGTCATCTTACATTTCTCCTGGCTACGATTTCTGTCTTTTTTTATATTTACTGAAGCCACAATAAGTTTAGTGTAGCTTTTAGCCTAAGAAAGAAACGATTTCATTAATCATATTAAAATAAAAGCAGCCCGATGAAATTGACAGATTTGTACTTTAGCCATAAAAAGAGGTTCTATAACCCCCCCCCCCCCAACAGAAAATTTGTTATTCAGCCTTTCAACGACCATCTCATATTCAGTCAGCGAAAAGTGAGACGTTTGATAAATCTCATGTGAATAAATAAAAGAAATAAAGTGATGGTTATTTATAGATACAACACATCGGCAGTTGGTAGCACCGAAATCGCAGGTGTTTGCATGGCAATACACGGTGAAATACTGAAAGTGCACTGGCAGTGAAATAATCCCTGAAACATACCGAACTGTACTGTCAAAAAGTTCAAAATTGCTCATCATGTATGCAGTCTAGTAAACATTTTATAACCACTACGGAAAATATACGGAAGTTTTTATGTATACGTGACAAGAGCTTAAAACCCTTTTCAAAAAAAAAAAAAAAAAAAAAAAATGTGGGGTCTTCAAGCAGGATATGTAAAACTTTGACGATTCTAGGAATACTTTAAGGAGTTAACCACCCTTACCCTTAAAACATTAGTTTGCACCCCTTTTATACTTAACTACCATAACCCTGGTAAAATTATGAACCGGGAACCACTGTTATAACTACCGTTGAAAACATAACAATATATACCACGATTTCGGTGAAAAGTGATATATCGCGATAGTAGATAATTGTTTTTTAATCGTTAAACCATGATACTGCCCTCGACTATTCATTTCAAGGAATAACAAAGCAACGCAACGCGATTAATCGGCGTTCGAGTATGGTATATTTCAGGTGCTAACATGTGAAAGAGATATGGAAAAAAGTCAATTTTTGCCTTCAACCATGGCCGTCAAAAATACTTAACCCGCGTGCATAACTGAATTGTTTTTTCCACAATTTCGTTGAAAATATGGTAAAAATGAAGTCGCAAGGGAAAATAGTTTAAACTTCAAAAAATAAGCTAAAAGATTGTCATTGTATAAAACTTTCCGAGTCGCTGAGCATTATACGAACTCGACACCGTGTATATAGTTGGCCTCAACACTTCGACAGTTCACTAGAAGGTGTAATAACAACTCAACGATGCGAAAAAATGCAATTATATTGAAAGAACTATCCGTTCATAACGCAGACAATTTATTCAAATTTTTAAAGAAATATCACCTTCAACGATCAGTAAAAATGCAAGCAAACAACTAACAAGGTTAGATGAGATCAAATCCAAAATGGAAGAGGGGAAACTGAGAAATAATCCTGAAATGTGGGCCTCAGATGACACAATTTAAAAAAAAATAAATAAAAAAAAAAACTACAGAGTTCCACAGAAAAGTGTAAAGGCAAGGGGAAGCCACAAAACTTGTCATTGGGTACAAAAACTTAATATCCAGGAAAGTTCTTCGTCTGGTGAAGCTTACACTACGTTGGTCTACGTTGGCCTAAGTAATTTTATGAGGACCGAAACCTTTCTGACAAAAAGTCAAATTGTTTTGCGGGGTCCCAGCAACTGAATAGTAATGCCATATGAATGTGATAAGTTTTATACTGAGAAATATACTCTGACTTGAGTTTAAAACTGAGGTGCTAAGAATAAATTACTGTAATCACCAAATCCTACGTTCTCCACCCGCTCCACCAATCAACACAGACCCTTTCTGGACAGAGGTATTTTCAAAAGATTTTATTTTTTTTTAACAACGCGGTCTCTGTTTGAGATAGGTATCATCATGGAATCTCATTTTGCTATTTACAGATGGAAATTTGAGGGCCACTTTAAGATATGGACACAGGCTACAAGCAAATATCCCTATGCTAGTTTATACTGTTGTGCTATTAGTGTAAGTAATTGATACAGTTTGTGCAATACGACGGGAAGATTTGCCGCGGCGAAGCTGTCGTTATGACCATCCCTACAATCTTCAGCCAATGTATCCTGTTTCCATCGCGATTTCTTGAAATCGCGATGGAAGCGCAGGGTGTTAACACTGCAGACGCCTGCTTCACCGATTAGCTCGTGAGAGACTTCGAAGATCAAAGCCATCCAAGGTGCACATAACTGATTAACTGGCCTAATTGACAAATTGAAATATCCACATAACAGTTCAAGCAATTGACCTACATTGATACCTAGCGATGTTGGCGGCTATAGGCTTTCGGAATGAGGTCAGCTAATGTCTCTTTGATATACACAAGATTTCTCGACAACGGGCTTTCGGTATGACGTGGTCATATTCACGTCCGCAAAGCTCACTGCATGACCGAAACAGCTAATAACATTACAAGTGGTAGTTCATCTATGAAAATGGTTTAATTTCAAGATAAGGGGGCACAGTAGGCACGTAACCAAGGAGGGGGGCATTTGGGGCCAGGCCCCCTGCTCCTTGGATTGGCCCCTGCTCTGCGGCATGATAGTCAGGCCCCTGTGTAGTAGCATACTTTCAAATTTTAACATTTTCCTCAACAAAAAAGGAAGCATATATGGCACCAAATTGCATGTAAGGACACCCAATTTTTCAAAAATTTTCAA
>WURT03607009.1:0-20432 GCA_009936505.3 Holothuria glaberrima
AAATCTATTGTATTTCCTTCAGAGGACCTCAAATCTATTGTTCAGGTCCTCAGTCTGATACCAAAACAAACTCATACACACACTTTCAAAGAAGGATCGTCGACCTTGACAGATGGAAGGTAAAATGTGTATATTTAGTTAAATATGTCGCAAAAGTCCTTGTTAATGGATTAGCTAATTTTATTCAAACTATTGCAGTAGGAAGTTGTGTCACGCAGATGCAGGAACCTTTGAACAGTGGTAAATTCACAAATAATAAGAACGCAAAGTGGTACCGAAAGTGTGCAGTTACCATTGAAAGTGAAGTAAACTTGAAATGATCTATTTAAGTTCAAATGTATACTTTATGCCATTTTAAGTGCATTTTACAGTAGCCTACAGCCACTACTAAACTTCCAAGTAGATAGAACATTTTGTGTAAACAAAGAAGAAAGAAGAACGAAAACTTTTGTTCCCTGAACTGAAACTGAGGCAACTTCTACAGTACTCTACTTTTTATCAGACAGCGTCATGTAAAAACGTTGCTCCAATGATTGTTGTCGTATTCCTGTAGGCTTTGCCTAACCATCATTTGACTATGTCTTGATTGAACAACGTTGCTTCCTCTTGGCATTGGTGTTGAGGTCCTGGCATCAAGAATTAGCAGCTTGGTTTAATGTAGGAAAACTAACAGGATTGATTGTTGAAAACATCATTTTTGGGCGTGGTGAAGATGCTAAATTCAACAATTCTTAGAGTAAATACATCTTTAACATACAAAGACCTCCTGCAAATCAGTAATTGAGAAGTATGGAGAAATATAAGCCTATGGGAATCTGACAAATTCGTACGACCAGTCCAACTTTTTGAAGACGACCTAGCCCCCTGCTGTAGAGGCGGTTGCTGTGTTTTCAGTAATGGGAATCCATCGCTACTGCAATACTGATTCAATAATATTAGACTCCGTTTAAGAACTACTAGCCTTAGGAATGTAAGCTTAGTCGGCTCCGAAAAATGTGTTAGTTCATATACATGCATTAGGCTCAATAGTGATGCGAGTTGATTTATGTTACTTCCACATTTAATGACATGCGTGCAAGCGATTAGAGTTTCAATTCCAGGGATCTTCCTCTAATTTTTTTTTTGTTTTGTTTTGTAGGGAAATGCCAGTCAAAGGCATGCAAATTGATACATACACTAAGGCTATACAGCTGCCCATTCGGAGAGTAAAATAGAAAAAAGATTTGATTGTAAACTTTACTTATGCAATTGATATGAACATCCTGCAGCTGAAGGAGTTCATTTCTGAGTGAACGTAATTCTTAGAACTTGTCTCGATCATCTTTTTTTTTTGTCATTTGAAATTTGTTTTACAATTAGTCATCTACTATAACCGGCCGTCCCATCAGGTTACATGTAACAACTTACTAGTTACAAACATCAAAGTATGGACCAGCCATGTATTAAAACATAGAACGACTGAAATCATCGACAGCAAAACCTAGGATGGTAGCCGGAGGGTTAGCAATGATTGAATTTGTTCATAAGAATCAATCAATTTTTCATAGCCCGTGTCCCCTAACAAGGGGAAATACATCGCTTGATAACCCACCGGCCTTAAAAAGCTACCACTGAAAAGCCTATGTTTTTCTGGAATAAGCCATGTGTTACTCGGGTGCTTCCTTCACAACGTGATGTTCGACGACGGTCACGTGACGTCAGATGGTTTACTTAATTTGCTTTTCGATTTGTGTCAGTTTTGCATTCTCTCGCTAGCTGTATGCCCAGCCCTGACATGAACACGTTATCAGTGAACTAGTATTTTACTATTGCCAGCTTGGATCTGCAAGAACTCCTACCGTCTGAGACACCTTAGTGTTCAAATAAATGCCATCTAAATTAAATCATTTCCAATTACTGTTTTCAAAAAGATGAAACAACAGCTAAGTTGATGGTCTGTATATAAAACTAGTGGATACCACCCAAAGGAGTGAAATAAACCATACTTCGGGGAGATCACAGAGCTTACCAAAAATATTCTCAGAGTGAAGAACGCTTCCATTGTCAGGAACCTCTATACTAATCCTCCCTATGATGTGTGTTCCTCTGTCAGAATAGTACAGGTACTTCGACCGTGGATCGTAATCGACTGCCAGTGGATCCATAGTTCCATCGGGTTCATAGACAAAGTTTATCTGGTTGTAGCGATGTGCAATTCGAATGGTCGAATTTTCAGCCATGATGACTAATTGCGGTGGCATAATTGGTTGGACTAAAAGACGAAAAGTACGCATTTTGTCATTTGTACAAAGCTAAAACGAACTAAACTTACGTATCGGTTACAACGTTTGCACCGGCTTTTAGGTTCATTTCATTTTCTTAGAAACAATGTATCATAATGACGAAAAGTTATAAAGAGGACTTATGCCTTTTAATTTATTAGACAAACTCATAAAGCGCGTTATCCATGAAGGGGAACATACATGTTAGGCAATGTGCAATATAAAACCAAAAGCAAACAAACGTATAAGGAGAGTTTTAAGTTGGTAAAAGAACAACAGGTAAAAGACGAGAGGTTTAAGTTTCAAAAGTGTAGCAGCCTTAGGAAAACACACAGTACGAGATTCAATAAAGTAAATAAAAAAGGATTTAAGATGTTGAAAAAAAAAACACGATAAGCTACAAAAGAGTAAAACTTTATGCGTAAGTGACTTTTAGACGACAAAAGTGAAACAAAACAGACGGGGGTTGTACAGATAACTGTATGCAAATAGCTAATGCAGTTTAAAAAACAACAAAACTTTTTGAAGCATTTAATATTCATGAATGTTGAAGATTGTTTCAAAATGTTGCGGTACATCTGTAAAAGTTTCCATTCCACAAGTACAAATTCTTACTTTAGAGCCAACCAGTAGATATTTGGTTCAGAGAGAAGGGTTCTAGATGACTTCTGCTTTTAAAGCTGATCCCGAGTGTAAAATCGGGCCGAATTCTTAAGAACTTGTTAAGAACAGTGTGTACAGGAGAATATTAAACTGTGACGTCTTCGTGTCTGCCAGTAAGTTTGTTGAGTCGTGCACGCTACACAATTCTTTCCTTATGTGTCCGTTTTGATTAAGTGACTAGCATTTTGGCCAAGAGCGAAGGAAGCTGGAGCTGGGGGAGCCAGCCCTCCCCCAGCAAAAATTGTGGGGCGGAAGTATGATTTACCCCCCCCCCTCCGCATTTTCCAAGGATGAAAACCCCTAATTTGTCTCTTTTGTAAAAGGGCTAAGAAATGGCAAAACTTTGCAGTAATTGACCATAAAATTTGTCCAAAATGATGCACCAAATTGCATCTAACGACCTTCAAATATCCGACAAATTTTCAAAGGGCTAAAAAATGGCACATATTTGCAGTTATTTATCCTAGAATTTGTCTAAAATGATGCACGAAATTGTTTCTAATGACCATTAAATATCCAGAAATTTTCCAAAGTGCTAAGAAATGGCAACACTTTGCAGTAATCGACCATAGAATTTGTCCAAAATGATGCACCAAATTGCATCTAAGTGCCATCAAATAGGGGGAAAACCTTACACCCCTCCCCCAGGACTACGTCGATCCGAAACAAGGTTCAGCCCCCAGTCTTGATCAGCTTCCTACGCCCATGGTTTTCGCTAAGCCTTTAAAAGCCGTACTATTTCTTATTTACTTGTTACTTACTAGTAAGTACAGCCTTAAGTTAGCGTTTAGACTGCGTTTTAATTTCCTTAAGGTTTTTTATTAGTTTAGTTTTTTAGTTTTACTTTGGGAAGGTATCTTGCCTTAATGGTGGAACAACTACGCAGACTTGTGTTTACTTCTTTTGAAGTTCTTTGGGCGCTCTGCACAGGATTTTCTTATTGGTACTTTTATTCACCCATATCAGCTAGGGTGTTTGTCAATAGGTTTCATAAGGATTTCAGGCTAGGCTTTTAAGTTGCTCGGCTACTGTATTTCACGTGTTTTAACAACCTGTTTCTGTGCTTTTTTATTGTTCTGATATGTGATTGCGTTAACTTACTTTGTACAGTGACGCTGATGAAGTCTGAATAGAGACTAAAGCTCAGTGGTGAGATCCATTTTACGAACAACTTCTTAGACCAGGGGCGTATCTAGGACGTATTTATGGGGGGGGGCAAACTGTGCCCCGACACTATCTAAGCGGAGCGCCACCATGGTTGGCGCGGAGCGTACCGAGAAAATTTTGACAAAAAATGCCTCCCAGATTGCATGAAATAGCACTTTCTAGGCATTTTTAAGTTACGTTTAACCATTCCAATTTTTTATATCTCATGTTTTAGAAATTTACAAGTGAGAACATTCCACACAGTAAATTACAATTTTGAGATAATAATCTTGATTTCAAATTGCTTTATGAGCTCTGTTAAGTGTGTTGTTTCAAATGCTTTGGTAAGCTGTTTTTTCGACTCGGTGGGTGTTGAACGTTGTTTGGGACCGCCTTCCTGGGGGAGGGGTCTAAGGGGAGGGGGTGGGAGGTCCCTCCCCTTTGGAAAATTATTGAATATTTAAGGGCCTTTAGACGCAATTTGGTTAAACATTTTGCAAATTTTAAGGACCTGTTTCTGATCTTTTCATTTTAATGATGATCACTCCCGCTATACTTGTAGGCACTATGGGACACGATGACCAACTTGTTTCCATCTCGTTTCTTCAGTTCCATCAACTTGGAGAGAATGCACAAATTAATGAATGAATAGTTACGCATTTGTTTCATTAATTAAAGAGGTCAAACACTTATAAGCTTTACAGCAGTCAATTGTCAAACTTTTAAAAGGAAATGTGTAGTAACCTATCATTGTCATTGACAATGCTCAGAACACAAGATAATAGACCGACAAAAAATAAAACAAACATAGGAAACAATTGTCTTTCCAAAATGAAGTGGCGCTGCCAGACTTTCGTTATTGAGGCACCACCGATGTCGTAATGCTACCTTAGTTTAAACTCCCATGTGTGCGTAATTTGCACCTCATGTGTCCTGCTTTCGTGCACAGCAATGAGAATCCTTCCTTTGTCACTC
Organism: Holothuria glaberrima; assembly: GCA_009936505.3. NCBI lineage: Eukaryota > Metazoa > Echinodermata > Holothuroidea > Aspidochirotida > Holothuriidae > Holothuria > Holothuria glaberrima. The sequence continues at coordinate 5,046 of WURT03607009.1, forward strand.
CATAAAGGTGCCGTCCTGGGTGAGGGGTCTAAGGGGAGGGGTGGGGTTGTCGCCCTCCCCTTTGAGAAATTTTTGTGAATTTAATTTTGATTAGATGCAAAATGGTGCCATCTTCGGGACATTTTTGGAGTTAATCATATATGGATGGAAAATTTCCATAATTTAGTGAATTCTAATTTTTTTTTTTGTTATGGATGAAAGAGAAGATTATTCTAAGAGAAGAATACGTTGTCAAGAAATCTCCTGAAGCTCCCTCTTTTTTGCTTTACTGCCTTTTATTCGAGATAGTTTTGTATGCCAAAGTACGTGCGTGGAGTGCACAGAAATATTCTTTGACTATTACCACAATTTTCAGATAAGGCTGGCATATACCTGTATGGGTCCTCCTGGAAGCTCTGGATCAATTATATAAAATGGGGCAATGCCATAGTGCTTACAGTGGCATAGCCATGGTTTTTTCTAACTGTTTGCCATGCAGTATGTTGTGTGATCACCGGCTTAGGGGAGGGGTCTAAGTGGAGGGGTGACTAAAAATTTTTGAAAAATTAGGTGTCCTTACATAAAATCTGGTGCCACATATGCTACCTTTGAAGTAAAAGTTTTCTGTTAAAAATTTTAATTACTCTAGGTGCTGAAAAAACCGGTATCAGTAAGGAGGGCCCGTGGCCCATGCCCCTCCCCCTAAATATGCCAATGAATGCTCATTATCTGACATCCAAATGATGATATAGATTATGATGCCGAGCACTTTACAACTATCGTATTTTTACAGTAACTTTGAACGAGAATCCAGAAGTACAGCTTCCAGCAATGGGAAATGTGCGGGAGGGAGAGGTGCAGGAAGGTGATATTAGACCTCCCTGATAGGTATAGCAGAAGGGGTAAAAGGACTAAAAAGCGCGTTTCAGAATACTTTTTCGTCGTAAGTGAATTACCAGTCACCATCTATACCGATAATGGCTGCACGCGAAGCGCTCGGTAAAAATTTCTAAAAACTGTATTACGGCAAATACTTACTTTCAAGTTCCAGCCTTTCACATCATGCTACACATTAGATTGAAAGATCCCATATTGATGCAAGACCCCTAAAAATGTTTGGAGATGAATGTTTTTTTTTTTTTTTTTTTTGAAATTGTTGTGACCACCATGTATTAATACGTTCATAATGGTCATAAGATAGAATGCAAACTGTGGCGCATGTGCGCAGCCCGCCGAAACTTTTCGTTAAATAAGGTTTCCGTGAAAAAACCCGTCAGGCAGAATATGCATCGAGACACTTTCAATTGCCGAACAAACATATATGCCACTCAAAAAGCCAGTCTTTTACCTATTATTTCGTAAAACAGCTTTGGACTTTTGCTGCTGTGCTTCTCTGGGAGTTGCTATCGAAAGATTCTGATAATAAGAGGTTTTGGTAGGATTTGAAGCGTGCAGAGCGCGCGAAAATTTTAACATTTTGCGAAGGATTTGCGAAAATTCTGATAGTTTGAGAAACATTTTTGATAGAAGATGATTACAATAGATCCATCACTCGGTCGAAAACACACTTCACCCTCTCCCCTACAGAAATCTATAGCTCAAACGTCTTTTTCTCCCCTTTTTCGCTTTTTTTATTTTCCCTCAATTTTTCAATGGGGGGCATGGCCTGCTGGCCCCCCTGGATACGCCGGTGAAACCTGCAGTTGAATCCTTTTTAACGTTTTACTCTTTTATATTTTTCCTAAAACGTGGAGTCTTTTGAACCCCTACGGATCCCGCAAGTTTCCAGAGGAATATTGTTGCTACCAGTAACTGTACTCTGAATGTAATTATATATATATATATATATATATGTGTGTGTGTGTGTGTGTGTGTGCGCGTGTGTGTGGGTAGTACTGTGGGTAATACTGTTGCTTTATGCATAGCACGCTCTTTAGAGCTTGTGCACTTTGGTATTTATAGGCAGTATATATATATATATATATATATACATATACTATATATATATATATATATATAGCACGGAAATAGTAACAAGAAAAAGTAGACAAATGATATGCAATGTTTTCAATTATTATTGCCATCGTTTCGGGAATTCAATCCTTTTACAAAGGGGCGACTTATATGAAACTACAACGATACCAGCTATGTAAACAAGTTCTTACAAAGCAGATATCATAAAGAAACGCAGACGCACACGTCCAGAATCGTCATAATGCTTCGAGCCTACAGAAATGCTTCACGCATGCAAAATCAATACAGTCCGTACAATTTCATGAGTAATTATATGATGAATATTACGTCACAAAGGTAAAAGACGCACACGCAAGAAATCGTCATAATATAACGAGCATATAGAAATGCCGCGCACACTTAAGGTCAGTACAGTGTGCATTATATCGTGAGTAATTAAAAGATGATAATTACGTAACAATGCGTCAAAGAACTGAGACTGGATATTTACTTATTATAACAAACGTCAAACTTTACGTTGAGACCATCGGGGTTTAAAGTACCCAGTTGAAAAGTAAGTCTATTTTCCGATCTCAGTCGGTCAAAGTCATTGCCTTTGCACAGAAGGGCTCTTGTGACCGGTTATCATATTTAATTCTCGATTGCATCTTTTCTGCGCGCTTTTAAAATCTCCGTACGACAAGAATTATTTTAGGCCGGACAAACTATGTTCAGGCTGATTAAAATGTTCGGCAACGGGGAATCCAGGGGTACTATCTGCCTACACACACACACATATATATATATATATATATAGATAGACAGACAGACAGACAGACAGACAGACAGACAGACAGACAATAACTTTGACCAACTGAACTGGTTTAACTTTTATCCAATTTGTTAGGATGTTGATATTTGGACCAACGTTGGTTAAAAAGTTGGTTAATTTTTACCCAACATTTTTAACAGTGTAGGTAAAATCATGTCGTTTCCACTACATTTAAAGCAGGTGTAACTTGTAAACGCCCACCCCTCCCGGTCTATGGCTATATGATCGGCGAAGAATAGGTGTATATATTACAAATACCGTTTTTGAAGGTGAATATCAAAAGTATTTCAACATCAATTGCCTCGTCCTATGATGATAAAGTTCGGACAAGCACGCTCTGAAGAAAATTTTGTTTTCCTTTCATAAACTAATTTTTGGATGCGAAAAAAGCAGGAACAATGTGCACTTTTATATTGAAAAAAATTAAACTCGCAAATCTCAATGGCGTTACCGTGAGTATATATATATATTACAAAGCAATACATGATTATGTAATAAAAAACCTCTGCTAATTAATCGACTACCTCACATTCTTCCAACAAAAGCTCCGTTAAAGTGTTAAAGAGGGATGAGCCGCAAACTAGGGACGCTGCACAGCAAAATTGCCAGATTCCAAATGGTTGTTTCAAGCCGCTATGTTCCGATATATGTTGCTGGGAACAACTGATTTAAGGTAACGGAACTTTGAAGAAAAGTTGAAATCTTGTAGTTACTTTCTAACAAATACCTTAAACTCTATAATCATTACGAATTCGAAGCTTCAAAATCCAAGTGAATTTAGCTAACACGTAGTTTTGAAAGGTAAAGAGATATAAGTAGCAAGTCAAGTTTCATCTTTAATCACAAACATGTAATGGAATGCTCTCTTTTTTGGCAGAAATAGCCAGTAGATTAAAACTTACTGTCTACAAATTAGAGGTTAACATTAACTGCCCTAAAAGTCGCGTGGAATCCAACTTCGCTTATCTCATCATCCGATACAAACGTTATCGTCATATTGTTGCTTGTTGATAAGACTTTGTCTGGGTAATGAGGCCAAGGAAAGTTTTGGCCACAGTTTGGAAACATCAGTGGGTCAGATGTTCCGCCGGTGATCTAAAAAAAGAAACCGTTGGATAGTTTGAAAGCAATATCTTACTTATTTGAAGTTTGTTATTGACTGTTGTGGACATTTTTGCAATGTAAACTTAATTGTGATATGTCCGTCTGAGTATTTTTTTTTTCAAAGCTTGGTTCGCCTTTCGTTGCCTAAAAGAACACATTTACAAAACATATGGTAGAGAGATTATAAAGAACCATCATGGAACATTGTGAGATAAGCTTTATCGTGGCTGCGTACGTGCCACTGAAAGTAAATGGAAAAGAGAAACTTAATGCCACAAATTAGGTACCGGTCTCTTAACAAACTTTACTGTTCTTACGGATAAAGAATCGTTGCAAAGTTCATTAGTTATTGCAAATTCCAAATGGAAGTGGTCAAATGTAAGTTCGATGATTGTATTTTCAGGTGATGTTATAAGAGTGCTGCAGTTAACATCGTTCGGATAATTGTTCGGAAAGTTTGGAGAATATATCGACTGGAGTTCGAACGTAGCGGTAAGTTCTTCATTGCTGCACACATCTGTGGAATGAAATAAAAGCCAGGCTTTAGAGGGGTGACTTTTGGAAAATCTTTACAATTTCCAAAAGATACGGTTCATTAAAACATATCCTGATGAGAACGAGATCATTCATTGCTGTACTAGGGCAATACTTACCTATGTCTAAAAGAAGGACGTGTTTTGTTAAACGTAGGTTCTACAAAGTAGTTTTTTCAGGGGTATTATCTACTGATTGCTTCCCACTGCAATGTAATAATACTATTTTCATGACAGTTTCAATAATTTCTATACTGACAAAATGATTTCAACCACTTACCACCGGCACTGCTGATACTAATAAATTGTGCGGTAAAGAAAAGCAGAACTGTTAATGATTTTATGTTTCTTCCTCTCTTTCCTCTATGCATATCGCTGCTAGTAAGAAATTAAACAGTGTTCGATAATACTTGATTTTACTCGACTGAAGCAAACGTTTAAAATTTATTTGATTGCCTGCTTGATTCTATAAAGATTCTCTTCGTTCGCTAGTCTGCCCTTCCAGTAGAAAAATGTCCAGTAGTAATATTCGATGGTACGCTTTGCACGACTTTAAAAAAAATCTGTCGGCGTAAAATGTCATCAGCCTTCAGTTCCTCCTTCCCTTTTGTTCTGAATCCTCATATTGTATTGTAGCTTTAAATTAGGCTTCCGTCGGGTGCACAAACAGAGAGGAAATCAATTACACCAGGGTGTCGAATGCCATTACAACAGCTTTCTGATGGGATATATTTGTAACTCTCAAATTCGTTCAACCGAATCAATTGTCTGTTTTTATACAATAACTTTTTATTTTGACTTTGAATGGTGTTTCTTGCTTAAGTTCATTCTGAGGAGTTCCGTTTTGCAGTCAGCCTTGAAACTTCGTCTCCATTGGTTAAATCTCGCTGTTATCGGGTTTTGGCCGGGTATTTCCGATTCTGTTATATATCTGAACTTCTTAGCGTTTTGCAAGAGCCATACAACGTGGTGTAATCAGAGTCTCTAGTCCTAGTTCCATTCATTGATGCCACACTAGACAAGTTCGTACCGTAAACACACTTTTTTGAAAGAGTAAAGAGAGGCTCTAAATCGATTCCTATACAAGAACACGTGGTTAAATGGATAACTGCACTTTTTAGCGGTTTTTGCAAATGTCCTCGTCAACTCACCATTCATATTATTAAAATTATACCCGGGAAAATGTTTAGGTTGTCGTCTACATTTGATTTAAAACAAGCTTCGGCGAGATAGAAATTGGGTAACTTCTATTCAATTAAAGATATATTTCATATTATTTATTTCCTAAATTTGATTTAGGCCATGACGCACTTGTACATTTAACTTTAGTGGAGTTGATTTTCACTTAAGTGAAATGTATTTCACTAAAGTGGAATTGAATCTTACTTGAGTGGCTCCGAGGTAAATTCGACTTTAGTAAAACGTATGTGACGGGTGTGGAGTCAATCCACACTTAGGTGAAATGTAGCCCACTTGAGTGAAATACTAATCCACTTAAGTAAAGTTGAATTCCACTAAAGTAAATAATTCCAGTTAATTGAAATGCATTCCAAGCTAACCTGAAAACGGCTTGCCATACGGGAGCATTGACGTACCGTATGTTATCTCCGAAAGCGGTCAGTCGCTCCGACGGTTCTAGACCCATATTTACAGGTAAAGTATTTAATATGATACTTTCGGCAAGCTTCCCGTCCTGTTGAGTTTCGTTGTTCCAGCTTCTTCAATAGTTCCGCTCTATATACCTAGCTAGACAGTACAAGCCCTAGCCCTTAACCAAGTACCTAACCGGTTACCTACAGTTGTCTGTAAAATTTGAAACATTTTAATTGTTTAATTGCGTGGTTTTAATTATCAAAAGCCAAAGCAAGGGACACGAAGAGTGGCGGGGTGGGGGGGGGGGGTTGCCATGTAATCGGACAGTCGGGAATTGATGCGATTCAATGCATTTTTCCCAATAAAGATCATCACCTCATAATTATTGCAAGCTGCATATACCGTAGGCCCACCACTATATTAAACTCGAAAGTTAGGAATGCTTTGAGTGTCAAAGATGGTCACGTTATTCGAAATAAAAATGATTACAGCAGCACTTAACTCAGTTAAAACAATAGTCAAAACCCAAATTTATTTTCGACATAATACGGAGAAACTGATTCTAAGTATCCTAGACTGGTGAAATTTTCATTTAAGTCCCATGTTCGGTTCTCAAGATATTAGCAACTGAAATTATTACATTTTCTACCAGAAGTCAACTTGTTGTAAAATGGTGTGATGGCATGGCTTCACATTGAGGACCGATGTTTTGCATTTCTTTATTTTTCATCCTGTGGTGTTGACCTTGGACTGATTAGGGTTGCTACCTTGCCCCTAAAGCATATAAAGTTTTCAAAATTCCACTGCTCAAGATGCATTTATGGTATGAATATTTTAGAGTTTTGTTGTATAAAATTGGTAGTAAATTTAAAAAAAAAACAAGACATTGCCCTTCAATGTGAAGCCATGACATCACACCGGCTTGCTTCAAGTTCACTTTTGGTGGAAAATGTGTCAACTTCAATTGCTTATATCCCAAGAACCGAACATGAGAAATGAATGAAAATTTCACAGAATGCTTGGAATATGTTCTTTTTTAACATATCAAACATAAATTTGGGTCTGGACTATTCTTTAAACATGGACTAAGTATATTATGAAAACATGCTCTAACGATCCCTAGACTTTACGCCGTAATTAGGTGAGCGCTCTCGCGGTGCCTTCGTTATGTATACCATACCACTGGCAGATAGACATCAGGTCTACAGTTTCTGATGTATGTTATTGTGCGGTTACACTTAATTACGCAAACAAAAGGATAATTGTTGCAGCTAAATAAAAGTTCAAAAAACCCATAATCTTACACCTTAACGTTCCGTATCCTTATAGTAAATATTTCATAAAACCAATGCCATCACCTCCGGTGGGATTTTTTTTTTATTTCATTTTATTTATTATTTTTTTTTTTTCGCGAAAAACATTCACTAGAAAGATTCGCTAGAAAGATATTACTTTTCAAATAGGCCAATATCGCTTACAATTTCCGGTCATTTTTTAAGTTTCTCAGAAAACATCAACGGGCTAGAAGGGGAAAAACCCGTTTTCCTACATTATTTGGCTACTAGCCACGTGTATTTGAACAATAGTCAATTTCACACCCAGTTGAAGTTTTTAAAAACTTTTAAACATGATCCGTGACAAGTGTTGTAGCTCCTCTTCCGTGGAAAACCTTTTTGAAAAGGCGCTGAAGAAATGTTTATAATAGATCTGTGTGTAAGATTGTGTAGAGTACTCAAACATGTTTACCGAGTGACGCACCGTAGTGCAGTTTGTAGAAGACTAACAGCATTTATTTACAACTTTTGGCTCGAGACGAAGGTTCAGTTTATCGATTTGCTGTAACAGCTCTAAAAGTTTGATGTAAACTGTAAAGACCCCTGTGTGAAAACGACACCATCAAACAATGTATCTGGTTTCCTTTCTAAGACTGTGTATAGTTACAGGATTGAAAATGTATCTTTTACTATGAATCAAACAGCAAAAGGATTTTAATCACCCACGCTGTAACTTCGCTCACCCTTATAAGCCGTTTGGCATAAAGCCTGGCCATATTTTAAGAGCAAGTGTGTCAAACATATTTTTTATATATAGTTTTTCATTATTTTATTATAGTATAATTATAGAATAATTATACAGGCGTTATTTTTGCCATCTTGGTTGACCTGGAACCTGTGACACATGTCCAGAAAATGACTTGCTGATTATTTATTTCAGATAATGGACAAGAAATATTTTTAAAAAATATTTTTTACGGATTATTTTCCTTATTAATATATTTCCTATATTTCCTTTTTATAAGTATACCTGTGACCGCCATTTTGCTTCTTCCGCCATATTGGTTGACCTGAACTCCAAAAAAGTGTATTGAAAATATGATTTATATATGGCTCAAAAATGGCCACATATCAAGAGCAACTATCACAAATATATTTTAAGGATTATTTTCCCTTTTATTATGATATATTGGAATTTTAACATTAGCGGCGATTCTGCTTTTTCCGCCATCTTCGTTGACGGGATCCTGCAAGAAATGTCCAGAAAAAAACCTTTTAGAAAATTCACAATAGAATCTGGGCACATATTCAGTTTACCTGTGTCAAAAGTACGTTTAATGATTATTTTTCCTATAACTAGTTTTTAGCCATACACAAACATAACATCATCATCGCGAGTTCCTTTGGCCTTCCGTTTGGAATCAGTAACGATGGTTATGGATATAAGATGACCCTGCATTTCTCAGGAGGGTAACTTGTTTTTTAGAGACTGTCTATTCAGTACTATATCTTTCCAGCAAGCATAGACGGGATTACGGGGGGGCAATGAGGTGGGCATTTGCCCCCCCCCCCCACTTTCTAGTACAGCTTAAAAAATAAAAATAATAAGAAAAATGATCAAAAGGAAGCATGAATAGAGAAATAAACAGGAAATTTTCACTAGCCCATCATGATTAAAAATGTTAAATAAAGGAAATATTAATATCAAAAACCATAAACTTAACTAGTAAGAAGATTGTTATCGGCGCGTTAGGCGCGCACCCCTAGTAAACTAATGCATTTGACAGTTTTGTCTGCCACCGTAAAAGATCTTTTATCTTTCGAGCCACACTTTTGTGACTGGAAGCTCTGAAATAAGGGTCTCTGAAACTGCTAATGAACGTCATGACATGCACCATGGTTCTTGCAAGCAAAGTCCCAAACCCTACTCATGTATGGGGATTCTCAATTCTCGGGAAGATTTTCAGCGTGCTTCGCATGTATGAGCCTTAGGCTATATAAGTAGATGTCTCATTGGTACTACTGTACTGCTGTGTGTAGGAAATCTGTTGTGGAATTACCTCGCTTTACTTCCTGTGAGACAGCTTGAGTAAATTACGATTTCCAAAACCCTCGCTTCACCTCTTTCTGTTCACTCTCCTAACCAGCTACCACCACCCTCAGTAAATTCACTGACGGTTACTATCTTAAATTTGCGACTATCACAGATTCTTAAGAAAACTATTTCAGTAGACTGAGCATTTCAAATTATACATGGGCGAAGCAGGATTTTCTCAAGAAATGGTCCAGAATGCCCGCAAAAGCTGTCAAATTTAGAGAAATTTGCTCGGGAAGGATCCTCAGTTCCCAGCGTCCGGCTTCGCACCTTTGGCGCTCCCGCCGACTTCGCCACTGCTTCCTAAGAAGCACTGGCACTTTAAGTGTCGATGGCCTAGGCCATGTCCATGTAAAAAATAACCATAAAACATCTCGACTTTTTAAAGTATTACGCATTCTACCTTTTTTTACAAAACATGTGTGCAATGAAAAATACTGAATTGAAAACTAAAGAAAAGCAATAAGCTACAATCAAATGTATCAATCGTTGTCTCGACTCTGTTTTCTCCGGCGCGCTTCAAACGCACAAGCTTAAAACTGTTTCGGGATTCTGGGTTACTTCATGCAGAACATCTCGCTTGTCATACAGTAGCATCGTACAAATTCTCCCATGACCGCGCGCACCGGTGGTAGTCCCCTCAACCTAAAATCTTCAAAACAAGATTTTTATTACCATCGATCTTTGTAAATTTACCGACTCTTAAAGATTGTTTAGATGCAGTTTATGAGAACAAAAAGTGCCACCCCCGGTCCCGAAAAGGGGGCAAGAGCCCTCTCCTTGAGGGTCCTGTTCTTAGCTCTCCTAGTACTCCCATGGCTAAAAAGTCTGAAAATGCGGTTTTTCAGCACGCTTCGCAAGCATCCACTTTGAATACTGGGTCAACTATTCTTCAAATTATTGTTCCAAAGCCCCGGGAAACAGTGCCCTCAAAATAATCCATTCTCTTCTCCACTGCCAAGCCCATAGCCGTACGGGCCAGGAGGCTGCCCCCCCCCCGCCCCCAAATGTTAAAAACCTGACTAAATCGGTCAGATATTTTGTCTCAGTCAAGCGGATAATTGGACAGTTAAATTCTAGAGAGTACTTAAAAGTCGGGCAAAAATCACCGCCCTCCCTGAGAAAAACAGTTCCGTACGGTCATGCCAAATGCCAGAGTACAAACTGAAAGAAATTTGTCAAATTTTTGACCATGCTTTTTACAATATCAATATATTCAAATTTCATTTTTTCATGAATCCACCCAAAACTGCCTTATCTTTTGCAGGTGTTGCATTTGCGGATGTTGCAACATATAGTCCATGATCAAATGTTGCAAATCTGAATCTGTCCACCTGTTTTTAGGTTCCAACGTCCCTATTCAATTCTCTCCAACAAACAAGCTAACTAGGAAGCACTGACAACTTGCAAATTCCTCATCCACAACAAGAACAGCACTTGCAAAAGACCACCGTCAATTTTATGAGATAAAAGACTTCCATCAAAGCATACAGGACAGTAATGCACAAACACACATACCACAGTAGATTAGTTACAGTCTTTGCATAAAACAAAAGTCTCCGGAACAAGCAACCACAATAATTGCAAAACTGTACTAGCAGCATGAGTATTCCTTCTATCACCTTTGATATACATACCTTCTTTCCCCAGGCCAAAACTTCATTTTTGTTGGCAGCATAGCAAATTTGTTTTCTGTTTTCCCTTCTAAAAATTTATCCCCTCCTCTTTAACAGTCACTGGTTTGGAAACTTACTCCATTCCTTTCAGATGGATGAGAAAAAAACCATTTTGTCTTTTTTTGTAGTAATTCTCGGACCCCTTGCCGCAGCCCACAGTTACTATAATAAGTCTGAATCTGATACAATGACATGTCCCTTTGAACTTCCTGGCAATAGGGAAAACAAGTTGAATTCAGCTGTGATCAAGTGTACAATACGAAGCGATAGGACACTTTCGAAGTCAAGCTAGGTTCTAGGCTTATACTGCATCTTCAAAGATGACTCAGACTGTACTGTATCCTTTTATACTGTAGACTAGAGGTTCTTAACTATTTTTGTTAATTAGGATATCTCACAGGCCACAGACAGGTGCATAACCAATGCCAAGAGTTTCTCTGTTGGCTTTCATTCTGAAGTTAGAAACGAGGTTGCTAGAGCATGATGCCCAGGGGTACGTCGTTGAGCCAGTTTTGGTCCAAGGTGATGCTCGATGGAATAATAGAGGGCAAAGCCCCCCCCCCCTATCCAGAGGCTGGTGTATTTACAAAAACGTGAACATTAGACTAAAACCTTCATCTCTAAATACCATTTAATGCACACCTCTCACACCAATCACAAAACCACATTTTGACTACTTTTATCGGGCTCTCTGCCGGGCAGAGCCAGTAATAAGTTCGTGCCATTGCGCACAGCCTATGTTTGAGCAGAATGTTATCATCGGTTGCCATCCCAGGGATATGTTTGCCAAACATTGCTCCAGACTGAGGTGAGTGTCATTTGTATACAGGGCTTTGTAAGTTGCACCTGTATCTAAATATTCTATCTTTTGAAATATCATGATTTATGAATCAATACTTACCAAAGTTCATTCACCAACCACTTGCCCTCCGGTCAGGTTGTAAAAAGAATTACTACAATCCTGATGTCTGTACACATAACTCACTACTGATTTACTATCAAAATTGTGGTAAAAAGTGATTTGTCACTCGGCACCAGTGGCCTATTAGAAAATTTGAAAAATGTTGAAGGAGGTTATGGAAAAGATCACAACAGGTTACACGTAGATCCATACCTTGAACAGGGAGGGAGCTATAACGGACAATAATATATACGTACCTGTCCTGTATTAATTTTGTTGTGTTCTTGCCCAATGTCCTATATTACTTCAATGTGTAGCAGATCGGTCCTTACAGAAATCAACTTGAAGACAGCACGGCATTATTAGAAATTGAAGTGGTGTAAAACAGTTACTTGGAGCCGATTAATCTAAACGCCGTATCAAGGGGTTGCGTGAAACATGCTATTATTTTACTTCCGGTAGAGTTCTTAATAAAAAGTTGCTCGGTAGTACCTCCATGATTAAAAGCATGGGGTTATTCCCCTCGGAAGGTATTAGCTCCATCGTGGTGAAAGTGAACGTTGGAATTTTAGGAACGCTTGGTAGCTTCAAGTTCAGTTCGAACCAAGAAAGTATGTATAGTCTAGCGTGTCCTGACCCATGGAGCTCTGTAGTAGTTCCAACCCGCTAACATGACCGAATATGCATGACATAAATGTCTATCAGACAGAGACAACGAAACGCCGTCATATCACATAACGAAATTCGTGACTACCGTGAAGGAATTTGAAAGTGTGATACTTGTTGATGGTGATGTAAGTTGCCAACGGATTTGCTCTCAAAAATGGCACATATTTCTTACAAATACATCCCCAAACTTTTTGGGTTTCATGTACTAGAGTTTCTTTGTGCTTTCGTAATTTCGTGCCATGAAAGCTATAAACTACAGTGAGGCTAATTACAACCCCTCCCTTCCCGACTTTATGTCCTATAAAATATCTGAATACAGCACAGCACCCCTCCCCACTCGTCCCACAACCGTTCAGCTGCTTTGGGAAGTAACCATGCAGTTGTTTGACTGAAATATTGGAAATAAATTTCACGACAGTTTTTAGAAATTTAACGGGGTTCCAGACAGTAATCTTTATTCACTTTAAATGGATATGTGCTTCTAAATGATCCGAATTGGTATAAGGATCTATGGCAGGGGCACAGGCTGGGCAAAATTCCAGTGACTATAAGCAAAATAGTTCCCAGGCAGGCGGATCCTTTGTTTGAAACCCATTGCGGCCTTGAAGACTGGGGTCTAGTCTTTGTTGTGAAGACTCGAATATTAGCAACTAATAACCTAAGCAGCAAGTTCCACTTCAGCAGAGTAAAAAATACAATGAAATATACAAGATACAAAACTCACAACAAGTGTTCCAAAACAACACTCAGTCACAGTATGATACTAAAATGCACATTTGCTCACAAGCTAAAATGATGTACTTAATAAGTACAATAAGTTCAATAAGTAATTGTAAGGATAACAACTACATCCTTGCAAAAGTGAAACTTTCAACTGATAAAAGATCAAAAGTTCAAATCATAAATATTCCAAGTGCTCACAGCACTCGCAGTCACTCTGAAATAGTTCTTTAGAGGTCAAACGTTACATTTTAAATTACTGTCAGACTGTAGGTTAAAGAATACGGCGTACACCTGCAGTGACAGTTGGGTGCCTTTTACAACAGTCTCCGGCCGACGTGACATTTATGGAAAGTTTCTGAGGATGAAAAAATAGTGTTGTCTTTCGTTGGCAAAGATTTCAATTCATAATACGCTTAGAGCTAGGCTATTTAGTGTCTTCCGTCCCAGCTGAAAATTCCATTGAACTGGACTTGCCTATGTTTGAACTGGACCCAATTAACGGGACTCAAAGGGACTTCAACTGGACTGGACTGGAACCAGTTGATTTTAATGAGACTGTTTCTGTTATAACAATTACATGACCAGATTGCTGTAGGGGCTGAACTGGACTTCAGCTGGGTTTGTTTCTGTAGAAACAGTTCAAATGAACTATTGTTAAAGAAATCGAGAACCATAGCAACTAAATTTGCTTTAATTTGACTTAGGCAGTGACCATTAGTAGAGAACTGCTTCTGTTATTAAAGTCCTTTTGAACTGGTCTTGTAAAATCCAGTTAAACTTTTCACGATCAAGTCCTATTGCACCGTAAAGTCCAGTTAAACTGATCACAGTAAAATTCTATTCGACTGGTCCTGTAAAGTCCAGTTGTACTGATCAAAATAAAGTTCAACTGAACTGGTCCAGTAGAGTCCAATTGGACTGATTACAATAAATCCTGTTGAACTGGTCCAAGGAAGTTCAGTTAAATTGATCACAGTAAATTCTATTGAACTGGTCCTGTAACTTACAGTTGAAGTGATCAAAGTTAAGTCCAATTGGAAGTGTGGTCCAGTAGAGTCAAGGTGAACTGATCGCAATAAAATCCTATTGAACTGGTCCAGGTAAGTTAAGTTAAGGATCACAGTAAAATTCTATTGAACTGGTTCAGTATATAGCGTCCAGTTGAACTGATAACTGTACAATCCCATTGACCTGGTACTGTAAATAAAGTACAGTTAAAATTTAAAGTACAGTTAAAATTTAAAGTACAGTTAAAATTTAAAGTCCAGTTGAAATTAAAAGTCCAATTGAACTGGTGCAATTAAGTGTAGTTGAACTAATCACGATAAAGTCCAGTTGAACTGGTCACAACATTTCAAGTCCAGTTGAACTGGTTCCGTAAAGTCAAGTTGAACCAATTACAATAAATTGCAATTGAGCTGGTCCAGTACAGTTCAGTTGAACTAGTCATATATAAGTCCTATTGAAATGGTCCAGTAAGGTGCAGTTAAAGTAACAATAACAAAGTCCAATTGAACTCGTCCATTTAAGTTCAATTGAACTGTTTACAGTAAAGTCCTCTTGAACTGGTCCAGTGAAGTCCAGTTAACCCAGTCACAATATATCCCAACTGAACTGGTCCAGTAATGTTCACTTGAGCTGGTCACAATTAAGTCCTATTGAAAATGTTCCAGTTACGTACAATTGAACTAACCATTATAAAGTCCAATTGAACTGGTGCAGTAAAGTGCAGATGAACCAATCACAATATTGAACTGGTCCAGTAAAGTCCAGATGAACTGATCACAATAAAATCCAATTATAGGGCATGGTCCAGGAAAGTCCAGTTGAATGGGTCCAGGAAGGTCCAATAAACCAAGTACAATGAAGTTCAATTGAATCAGTCGATCAGTGAAGTCCCATAAAAATTGGTCTAGCAAACTCCATCTGAACTGGTCCAGTAAAGTCCAATTGAACTGATCCAGGATGTCTAATTTTGCAAAATTTTTAGGTATTACAATTGACAGTAAGCTTTCTTGGAAGAATCACATAGACAATGTCGCAAAATCCGTTTCT
>WURT03607120.1:0-20429 GCA_009936505.3 Holothuria glaberrima
AACTTCATGGAAACTATACGGTAAGCAGTCAGTTGTTTTGCATAACAATGGAAGGTACTATCACATTTGTACTGCACGTTATTTTATATTCCTCCGTCAACTCTTCCTCATGTAGCAACATTTTATCACTCGTTGGTTGAGCTTTATTTGACTGGTAACTTATGAGACAAATCAGTACCCACATAGTGTGGTTTTGCATTTACTTAATTGGTTTTTAAAAAACACGCTAGGCATCACCCCAATCCTACTTTCATTATCCCTGTAAAGAAAAGACTTAACAATGGTCCGTACTCCTCCAAAAATGTTCATCCTGTGCACCGTGACATTGACAATTGAATGGGTTGTCAGCCTGCAATGTGCCTTGTGTATTTTAGTGTTTTGGTTGTTATGCGGTAGAAACACTAGAAGTAGATTTAACAATGGTAATACTGGATGAGACAGCTTCCTCTGGACAACCCTTACCCAGTTGATTCTCTACGGACGACTCCCCATGCGGCAATTTCTACACAGACAATTTTCACCAAGATCAATTTTCATGCAGCCAGTTTCTCACAGACAATTCCCACCATGGACAATCCCAACATTGCCTGGAGGAGGGAATTGTCTTAGGGGTCAATGTCTTGGTTGCAAATTGTTCAGGATTGGAATTGTCAATTGGGAAGTTATCTAGGTGGAAATTGCCTTGGTGAGAATTGTCTGAAGGGAAGGGGATGGGGGAGTGAAGAAGGCAGGGAGGGGGGGTATGGGAAGGTTCCATGATAAGAGTTATGGATGACTTAAAGCAGGGACAGAGTGCTTGTGTAAACATTATCAAATTGTTTGTCTTTGCTGTTTGTACATGAGACTCTTAACTTTTATTACAGAACTGGAAGCATTAATGGTGATGGTCCAGTCAATCTGGTACTAAGCTGTGTTGATAACTTTGAAGCCAGAATGGCCATAAATGATGTAAGTTTGTATCTGTGATTGCTTTATATTCTCTTAATGTTATCTTTTGAATTTTGTGGAAGATGTGTTTGTTAATGGTGAGTTGGATGCTGGAACTCTTGGTGGCATTGACTGATGGTTGAAAAAATTGGAGTAAGAGATCAGTATCTGTGAGTGAACAGTGACAAGTTTTTAGGGAAACCCTTAGATAATTTAATTTGATCCAAAACAAAAGATTAGTAGAATCCACTGTTTTGGTGGAGGTAGGGTTGTTCTTAAACAACATGAAGGCTTTATTTTGAAAACCAACTAGACAGGTTTATACTTTTACTCTCTGCATGGTCGTACTTTAGATGTAATGCCCTGTAGCACTGGGCTGGGTTTCCAGAAAAATGTAAATGATATTTTGAGAATGAAGTTTATTACACAAGTAGAGTGGAATTTTTAATACTTTTTTGGATCATGTTTAGCAGATCATGTACTCTGCCCCTCCAAAAAAATATACTGCTTATACTGACCATACTGACCCAGTAACAGCAGCTAGTGAACTGGATTCCTTCCACTACAGTATAATTGTTTTTATTGCATATAGCATATAACACCGGACAAATGAATTTGGTAGCAACCTTGTAAACTTTTGTTTTGTGACATTTAGAGCAACACATGTTGGTTTGTAGAGTATAGTCAATGCTGGCTATTTAGGGCTGTTGTACTGAGGGTTTTGCTTTGAAGATGGCATGATTGAGTTGTTAGGTTTTAATGAATGGAAGCAGCCAGTATGTCTTCACTTCTTTTATTTTCTTCTTCAAGCTCTTGTTGTCATAATTTGGCTATAAAATATCAATAAAAATCATTTTGTTCTTCAGGAATTTTCATACTATAAACATATGACATGTACAGTTCAAGGTTCAAGGTTTTTTTTTTGCTCTCATGAACAAGTAATATCAGAATATGACAGTGTATCGGAATACATATCTGAGAGAAAAGGAGGCCTAAAAAAGCAAGAGCCTGTACAAGAAGACCCTCTAAAGAACTAACAACAAACAAAAACAATTTAAGAAATTGTATATTTTCTGTACTAAGCTTGCCTTTATGTTTGGGGTCTTTGCAAAACTCACTGCTGCAGTGTGCCAGTGCAGAACACAGCTCATGAGCACACAGTTATGTCTTACTATCACAGTAAGCTCAAGAGATCTCTCAGGATTATTAATGAAATATTCTATCAAAAAGTGGGCTTTTACTCAATTCAATTCATGTAACATGAGAGCAGTGCTACTCATAAAAAAGGAATCCTTAGCCCCAAAAAATCAGTATGAGGTAAGATTTATCACGGGAAGAAGATAATTTGTGATGACCTAATTAATTTGGTGTCTAAATATATGTGTTTCATCTTCAGGAAAATTTGCTCTAAATATTCTGATATTTACATGACATTCAGTACCCATGACCCATAAATTAGCAAACCTTTGGATAGGCCCAACCTACATCACAAACTATGAACTAATATGTAGCAAAAGTTCCACAGGAAATGGTGAAACCAAACACATTGCATTTACAAACTTTTACTTTTACCCTGTGTACCAAGTCATGATAAAAAGGGATCTTATTTGAGGTATTTCACTCTTGGAATATTTTTTTTTTTACAATTTTAGGCCTGCAATGAACTAGGTCAAAATTGGATAGAGTCTGGAGTCAGTGAAAATGCAGTGTCTGGTCACATACAACTCGTCAAGCCTGGAGAGACGGCTTGCTTTGGGGTAAGGTGTTCATTCTGCTTCAAAAAATTCCTGTTACAAAGGGGTAATAAGACAATAGGGAGGGGGAAAGTTGGGTGTTTACTCACACTTTTCCAGAAATGGACAAACTGGTGCTTTGGCAGATTGGATAAAGGGGCATTTGAAGTAATGAAGCTTAGCAATCAAGAGGCTGTGGGTTTGATCCCTGGCCAGTTCGAAGCAAGGTGGATTTTTCATCCAATATCAGTCTATGGTTTTCCCATCTGAACTGGCCTCTCAAACAAATCACATTTGATCAAAATTTTTGAGTTGGTAGCTACACAACATGAAGTTGTAATTCATAAGCCGTAAGCTTCTCCTACATAGTCACTTTACTACATAGTCACTTTACTGCTGTTTCTCAAGGCCTGAAATATGAATGGCCCTTTTACAATCAAAATGAGCCAAAATGCTTCCAGTATGGATGTGTTTGAGAAAAAACATTTTGGACTCTGAAAAAGTGTTAAATAGTGCTTGATTTCTCATTCTTAACAAAGTTTATAAACTCTACTATGTAATTTGACATTGCAAATTATGTGGCCAAAACAAAGCAAAACAACTAAAAAACCAAAATAAGAAGAGAAAAATCCCTTAAGCCATAGACATTGGGGTCTATTGCATGCACTTGAAAATGAAAGTGAAACATAAGCTAATATGGAATAATGGTTTTATTCCTTAACAGAAAGGGAAAGAAATTATTTAAAAATCCAAAATATTGTAGTTTCATTATTTTCATCTTCCTTTTATGAGTAGATTTTAATATAAGTGTTTCTTTTTCTTGCCTTTTTTTTTGATAAAGTTCAAGTTGTGTACATGTACTTTAGTGTATAGCTTTAAATGATTTTATCTAATTGTAGCAGAAGAAAATAATGAAACTGTTTGAAATTGCATATTGAAACAACAATTTCATAAATTTGAAGTGAATTGTCAAAAAATGAAATTAGTTCATGCAATTGCAATTCATTTTTGGTTGCAGTGTGCTCCTCCATTGGTCGTGGCAGAAAATATTGATGAAAAAACTTTAAAAAGAGAGGGAGTCTGTGCTGCAAGTTTACCTACTACCATGGGGGTAGTAGCAGGACTTTTAGTTCAGAACAGCCTTAAGTGAGTATTGCATATTCATCTGCAGCCTAAGTCCACTTTTCATTTGTTTGTTTGATATTTTAATATGTCGTCTAGTTTGCTTCCTATCCCAGAGGTAGCTGGATATTTTATGCACTTATCGATGGAATGACCTTCCCCAATTACCCTGGGTATGGTCAGTCTTTGGTGGGTCATTGACATGAAAATGTGATTTACATGTTCGTCACTTTACAACTATTTTCATTTAGCTAAGTGATGGGGGAGTAAATCTTTTCACTTAAGATGTCAGTCACTTAATTGTTGACCTGAGTGAGTCACTGTGAATCAGCTGTTACACTCAGTACAGTAGCGTATTTAAGTTGTCATACATTTCAGTGACTTACCTCGGGACTGTGGGTAATGCCGCCCCCAGTAAGCGGAGAGTTGATTTAGCCCTGACTAGGGCTCGCATCGACCACACTTACCTTACCTTACATTCTTGTTGACTGTTAATGTATATTCCCATATTCGTCAGAAGTACTGCACTATGCCATACCTGAAGACGTTATTTGATCACATGGACGTTTCTCTCATTTTGGGCTTTCTTAAGGAAAGTGACCTGTATAGGAAGTTTTGACATGACTCCTGCATTTGCATTTGCCTAGACATTTTACTTGAATTTTTACCCCATCCTAACTTTTTTTTTTACCCCATCTTTACTTTTTTAAGTTGATTTTTACCCCTTTATTCTTGCTGACACTACATGACACATTCATGTTGGTGTGTCATTAAACCCCATATAACTAACTTACTTCAGTGACTTACATGACAATCAAAAGTACAGTCACTGCATGTCAGTCACTTAATTGCTAATCTGGGTGAGTCACTGTGAGTCAGCTGTTCTGTTACACTCAGTACAGCAGTGTATGGAAGTTGTCAAACATCTTTACTTTTTTTTACCCCATCTTTGCTTTTTTAAGTTGATTTTTACCCCTTTATTCTTGCTGACACTATATAACACATTCATGTTGGTGTGTCGTTAAACCCCATATAACTAACTTACTTTGGTGACTTACATGACAGTCAAAAGTACAGTCACTGCATATGTCAGCCACTTAATTGCTTATGAAGTTGTCAGACATTTCAGTGACTTACATGACAGTCAAAAGTACGATCACTGCATATGTCAGTCACTTAAATGCTTACCTTAGTGACTTACATGACAGTCCAAAGTGCAATCAGTGCATCACGTCTGTGACTCAACTAGTGGTACCACTTTAAATAAGATGTTAGTCACAGAAGTGACTGAGGAGTGCGACAATGTTGTCCTTTAAGTGCAATGACTGACAATATCTGGGTTTAGTAAGGTGAGTCATCCAATTGATGAGTATATTACAATCACGTTGTTATGTATGTGGGTGTGTTTGTATGTGTGGTCTATGGAAAGCCTTTCTCTCCTCACCTTGTTACCCCAACATTTATCCCCTGCACACACTCTGCTTCTCTAAACTTAACAAACTGGCTATGGGTCCAATTTCAAAATTTTAGTTTTGCATTTTGGGATTTCTCAGGAAGAGTGGTTCCTGTTTCTTTCATCAGCTTAGGTTAAAATCTTAAAATGGTGTTACATTTTACTGCGTCCCCCTCCCCCCCCCACCCAAAAAAAAATGATGCATACCAAAAATCTGTCCCACAATCCTGTGTTAGTGTAATTTGGGGAATAGTCTATGTAGCTGTAAATTTTAAAACAAATTGGTAACCTAGAAAAGTGTAATAAACAGTAAAAATTATTCAGTTGTTGTGCATTTTGGAATAAACCATTATGCCTAATATCTTTTTTCCTCTCACATGACCCTCTTTTCATTGATTTACTGCCCATTGTTGTCTCTAGATAAAACACAGGGTTGCTGTGTAAAATACTATTAGAACATGGTTATTATGCATTTGCACCAATTCATATATGTAACATGTTAACATTATCTCATTGTGCATATTCATGACCACAAAGTTCAGAATATGGGAATTTCCATGCAAGGAAATTTTGGTATTTGGAGGGAAATTCTCTTCGTTTTACATGAAAAGGTGTAAAAGGTTGTGGGAAATTTCGCTTGCTTCATGGGGAATAAAAGTACTTTGTTTCAAGCCCACTTGTATATCTTCATCTTCATTAAGTCATTTCAAAATTCTTGGAGAACTGAAAATTAATTATAACTGTCCATATGTGTCATCACTTTAAATTGCCAATGTTTTCCAAAATTTACACTTTCACCCTATATTCTTGTCTATGGAACTCTTCTCTCTATCTTTAAATGGTAAGATAACCAGTATTTCACCTCGTAGAGAGCCATATTGAGTGCATTAATATGGAACACATTGGTAATATAACTCAAAACTTACTCCTGAAATGAGGACCTTGATTAATTTATATGTTTCTATTTCTTCTTCAATCAGATATCTACTAGGATTTGGCAATGTCACTGAATATCTTGGCTACAGTGCTCTACAAGATTTCTTCCCAACAATGGTTATGAAACCTAACAGTCAATGTTCTAGTAGACATTGTGTTAAGAGGCAAGAAGAATTTCAGGTAAGAGAAATAGAGCAATTCATCAGGCAGTCGGTTAATTTTGTTGTATTTTATTTCATTATATTTTTTCATCTTTTTTTCAACTTTCTAATAGAGATCCTAATAATAAAAGTCAATGTAGCTGGGAGATTGAATCAAGTAAGAATGGTGGAGTGGTATATGTGTGATGAATCATTCAAGTTTTAATTTTCCAAAGCAGTGTTTTTTCTCACCCCTTCCCAACTTCCTCCCCATTACCTTTCCTCAGTATGTCCCTAACCCTTACCCTCTCCTCATCTCTTTCCCTTAAACGCCCCTCCCCCTTTTCTGTATATTTGTTGAGCTATGGTCATTGGATATCTTTTAAACTAACTGCAAGGTTAATTTGTATGAAGGTGAAAGTTAAAAAATGCAGTATATTACAGATAGAACCCAAGTATGTATGAATGGTGGGATGCATACGAACTACATGAGTTGTAAGCTCACTGCATAGAGAACATATGGTCCAATTTTGGTCAGTGGCAGTTGAACTGTTTGACAAGTTAGTGATTAATTGCCCAACTAACACACCTCAAAGCTAAAATAGAACATTGATCAGCGTCATTGCTTGCTGTTCAATTATATTCTAATTAAGGGGGAAGGGAATTTAGGCATTATGAAATAAAGGGGTACCATGGCTCCCTCACTCAACCTACTTCTTATCAAATCCCAGAAAAATTTTGTTATAATATTTGTTAAGAAAATTCTCTGCAACATCTATCACCCATCGGTTATCCTGGTGGTAATAATGGTACACTAGGGCTGCTCAAATCATAGGGACTTAAGGCAATGTTTGTACTCTAGAAAATATGGTATTAGCCATAAGTCAATTAAATATAACATTTTGCAGAAATTTTGGCCCATGGAATCTTTCTAAAAATATTAAGTGTGCATCACAGTGCACAATTGGCCATCAGGCTAGCATTGAGAACCTATGTTATGTACAGTTTGTAGTATGTGCTTCTTTTACTCTTTTCTAACAGAAAAAGTTGGCAGCTCAACCGAAGGAAGAAGTAAAAGAAGAAGTGAAGGAAGAGATAAAACATGATTCTAATGAATGGGGTGAGAATTAATCAAATTTATTTGATCAGTAAATTACAGTTAATCATATTGCCATGGTTTGTAGCAGAATGAATTGTTGCTTTTTTTTATTCTCACCAAAAATTTCTGACTTGACTAATGAAAATATCCAATGACATGACAAAGAATTACTCAAATGTGTTTCATCAGGAATTTACAGTAATCAGTTAACCCTGATTTGCCACAAATGAATTGCTATTTTATTAGCTCAACAAGTTGAGGTATTGTCATGGCAATGCGTCTGTCTGTCTGTCTTTCCGTCTGTCCGTCTGTCTGTTCGTCTGTCCGTCAACATTGGTTTAAAGGCTGCTGTCTGCAGGTTCTTTGACTGCTCCCTGTCAAAGTTGGTACGTTTATAAACATATCAAGGGCTTGATAAATATGGTAACAGGAAGTAGGTCAAAGGTCATTTGGGGTCGTGAGAGGTCAAAGAATGAAATCACGCAAAAGCCTTCAACTCCTTGTGGTTATTTTTGAATCTTTTCAAATTTGACAGGAGTGTTCAGTAAACGATGGTTCATCAAAGTTGTTCTTTTGAAGTAGGCCAAAGGTCATTTGGGGTCAAAGAGGTCAAAAAAAGGAGGTCAAACAGTGTAATCACTCAAAAGTCTTCAACTCCTAGTGGTTATGTCTGAAATTTATCTAATTTAGAGGAAGTTTTCAGTAGATAATGGGTCATAACAGTGGTACTTTTGTCGTACAGAGATCAAACAGTGAAATCACCTTAAAGCCTTCAACCCCTAGGGTTACATGCAAATTCTATCAAATGTGGTCAGAGTGGTCAGTAGATGATGGGTCATGACAGCTGTACTTTTGAAGTAGGTTAAAGATTATTTGGGGTCATGCAGAGGTCAGACTGTGAAATCACTCAAAAGCCCTCAACCCCTAGGGGTTACATGCAAATTTTATCAAATGTGGCCAGAGTGGTCAGTAGATGATGGGTCATGACAGCTGTACTTTTGAAGTAGGTCAAAGGTCATTTGGGGTCGTACAGAGGTCAAACAGTGAAATCACTCAAAAGCCTTCAACTCCTATGGGTTGCCTGCAAATTTTATCAAATGTGGCCAGATTGTAAAGTAGATGATGGGTCATGACAGGTGTACTTTTGAAGTAGGTCAAAGGGTTATGCAGAAGTCAAACTGTGAAATCACTCGGAAGCCTTCAACCCCGAGGGGTTACATGCAAATTTTATCAAATGTGGCCAGAGTGGTCAGTAGATGATGGGTCATGTTAGTTACAATTTTGAAGTAGGTCAAAGTTCATTTGAGCTTGTGAGAGATCAAAAAGTGAAATCACTCAAAATCCTACTCCAAGGAGTTATCTGCAAATTTGTGGCCAGAGTGTGGACAGAATGTTTAGTAGATGATGGGTCATGACAGTTGTACTTTTGAAGTAGATCAAAGGTCATTTGGAGTCATAGATAGGTCAAACAACTAGAATCACACAAAAGCTTTTGTCCAGGCATGCCGCCCGGACAAAACAGCTAGTGGAGAACACTGCTATTGACACTACTTAACAGTAACTGTGTGTGAGGGAATCATGGTTGAGCTACAGCATCATTGATGCTCTTGTTACTCTCACCAAAGAGTTCTTTGTCTGTCAAATAAGTGGCATTACAAAATACTGTTGACAAGGTTTGTATTGTTATGAGGAATGTTGGGGGGAGTGGAGGGTAGCAGGCAGAGAGGGTGATTTTGAGACTTGTTTTGATTTACTCGGAAGAAGTGAAAAGGTTGATTATCAGTGCATATAGCAAGAAAAACTTTTAAATGGAGATAAGACTGATCTCATTTCTCACACAAGCAGCAGAGTAGTAGTTGATTTCATTGATTCAACTATGTCCATAGCAGATATGAAAATTTTGACATGAGAAATTCTGCAAGTTAAAAGGTCACATTCAGAAAGAAGAAGCATTAAAGATACCAGCAAAATACTTCATCTAACATGTTAAGTGTCACCAAACATGTAACATGGTGGCAGCAGTACATCCAGAGTTTCTGTTTTATCATTATGTTTACTTGTAACAAGTAACAAACCCACTTTAATATATTGAGGTAAGGTCCCCCTAAAACTGATCTCTAATAAACTTTATTTTAATTTTCACTTATTTGGCAGCAATTGAGCTTGTAGATGAAACCAGTCCAGAGGAAACAGCAGATAAAACGGATGAGAATCTAGCAGCTGGTATTAAGTATAGATATGATCGGCCAGATGATACTAAAACAGTAAGTTGATCAATGTTTATTATTACCAATTTTATGATTAAAATGCAATCACACCAAAATTTTGCTTCAACATATAGAAGTTGATTCCCCCCTCCCCTCTGGTCTCAGGTGCAAGCCTATTGAACAGCTATTCTGCTGTGTAATCTTCTCACTTCTTCTCATTGATTTGTGCATGCCATTGACCAGTCAGAAGCACATGTACATATGGAGGCACAGTTTGACTTTGCCGTGGTTTGCGATACAAATGGGTGACCAGTCACAAATGTGAGGCATATTTCTGTGAAAGTATTGTGGAATGATGAGGGTGTGCCTTTAAATTGATTAAATAAAGCTGAAATTGCAATCTTTGGTTTCGAGACATTGTGCTAACTTAGGTACAGGAGTGAGACCAATAGCATTAATTCATATAGGTCATATTGTTCATATTGTACTTAGGGGCAATCCTGGGGGAGGGGGGAACAGGGGGACATTCCCTCCAATATTTGAGAAATTGCCCATTGACTTTGATTTTTCACACAGTAAATTATTGGAAAATGGGGTTATTTCCCCTTCCCCTCCCCCCAGTATTGAGAACAAATGGCATATATTGCCACCCATGCACATTGCATATAAATCTGAAGCAGTAGCAAGCAGAGTGGAAATGTGGAAGCACCTCCCTACAAGAAAATTTAACTCAAATTTGTTTGATAGTAGACAGTGTAGCTTCACATTTGGAATTTGTGGGTGGAGACTCATATTGGAGTAAATTAACATTACATATTTGCCATGGTAATTAAACGTTCTGTTTTTGACTTTGAACAACAGTGCTACGGTTCTGTCATTTAATAAAATATGGGGCAAAGAAGGGGGAGGGGTGTATTTTAGGATTGCATCTACTTTTTCACCTACTGTCAAAGCCTTCATAGAGTGATAAGGTGAGATATTCATCAAATATCAACTTTGTAAATTTGTTTTATTTTATATTTCTCTCTAGGATGATTCAGAGGTTGTTGCTGACACTGATGAGAGCATGGATGATCTGATGGCCAAATTAAAGGGATTATGAAGATATACTCTAGACCCTGTAACATTCCCCTAATAAATATTGGAAGTACGGCAACTCTTTGCTATTGTAAACAAGTCAACACTGATTGCCTTCCATGGTATGATGAATCTGTCAAGGTTTTACTATTTGCCAAGAGAAATGTTGGATAGTTAAATGTTCTATGGCAACATGTCATATTGAATGATGCTAGTTGTTGCATGCTGACACTCTTTTTCATATCACATCTCTAGAACTCACTATATTTGAGGGCCTGTGGCGTGGCCAGGAATTCTCTCATTCACAGCCTTGTGCAGATTGATAGGCCAGTGTGCTTTATTGTACATGCTGTGACAGATAGTGCCCCATCAGGGGATGTAGCTCCTTCGGGTAGCAGAAATCCTTCTGGGGCAACCTTTGGTTTCTCTCTGCAGAGTCCAGCTGAAGTGTCTTTTAGAAAAAGATTTGTGTCAAATAGCAGCAGCTTCCTAGGAGATTATGTAACAGATCACTGATTTGATGAAGGCATATTTCTGGTTTGTCAATCAGTGGTCATGTTGATGTGTCATTACACAAAGCTGTCAGTCTGTATCTGTACAAACTATAGCACAACACTCCAAGGTGGAGTCAAATGCCCAGAGGTGGGTGTGTGAGGTTACTCTTTTTGTTGAATTTCAAGGCCAAATCCTTTAACTGATTTGGGTCTTTAAGATTACTAATGTTGGATGAAAGAAGTTACCAGTCTCTGACAGTTCAGGAAATGAAGAGCTTTGTAGTTTGAATTGTGAGATAAGGGTCTGAGTTTTGATGCTGTGGCATATACCAGAATGGCTGTAGGTAGGGCAAGGAACCCTTACCTAAGTTTGTAGAGAGCCATAGTAGTCAATGTGTAAAGCAAAAATGGACCTCCTTATTCAATGAGATTAGGTGGCCTATTAAGTGTTGTAAGGCAAGCCATAGGATGGAATCCCTTTGTAGCACAAAGTTCATATCATGAATTTGGCCAGTAGGGAAAATTTTCTCTGTTTATACACTTTTGAATGAAGATGCAGGACATCCTTGTTCATTACAAATTTTGACCATTACCAACAGTGGATTGGAAACAATTTCAGGCATACATACTAAATCTGATGGCTCTCAAGGAAGGGCTGATTTGGCAAAGGTGTCACATTTATCAGAAACGATTCACTCCTAGTGGTTTTGGGGTTGTGTTTATTTTTCATTGTCTGATTTAAGCTAATGAAACATAATTCCTCCTCTGGAGTCTACTTGACTGCCATTAGGTGGAGTTGCCAACCTTACACAGACATTGTTGATCTTCCTGAGTCAGTGCACTGTTAAAATATGAGTTTTTAGTGACTTGAATTGTGTGTGAGTTTGAAGTATATACCAGTGCAAGGGCTTTGGCTAAGTTTCATCCACTGCATTGCACTGTACTTATTAGTATAATGTTGTATTATCTTGAAAATATGAAAAGTTTAGCATCCATTCAGTTGTGACATTAAAGGGGATATGACCCCCCCCCAAACCAGGGAGTTGCTCGCAACATCCTGCCGATCATATTTAGGAATCGCCCCAGAGTTCTAAATACAGTTGATGACTACACTTCTACGGACAATCATTCAAACAATATAGCTTCACTCTGGTTGTTGAAGGATGACTTGTACAGTCAGTTGTGGTCTCAGTTACTAAAGCTCACACACAGTCACTGTGTGTCAGTATGTAGAGCCTTGAGCAAATTAAACTCAGTGCAGGCTCAGTACTGTGCCTCTGTCTCAGAGGTGTACTAGACAGGTGTCTTGTATAAATTGGAGGTGCGGCTAAAAGCAAGCTATAGTCAAGAATTTTACTGTCTTGGGGTGAGATTAGAGAGCCTTCAAACAACCTTATTGCATCACCAAACTACATTGTTAGAGGCTTCTCAACGAGAAAACTTACCTGACAAACTGTTATGAGTATATAAGTATAATTGAAGACTGCCTTTTGAAAAGCAATTGTATATGGTTCAGTGACGGCTTGGTTGTAACAGAGCACCAAGCTTTAATAAGTGAGGAGGTGGCTTCATTTACAATAGAGGAATATACTTCATGACAGTGTTTCTGTGCCATAGCACTAGTGACACCTTCAGTGCTACCAACCTTTTGCACAGGTTGGGGTCAAAGTGGGTCCATACTATTTCATTTTGGAAAATCAGACACAGGCTTGTGCTCTTACTTGTGTTACTATATTGTAGCTAAATGGTGGAAAAAGTTTGAGGTACACTAGAAATAATAGTGCTGGAGAGAACAATGCTGATTGATTATTACACACACCATGGATACAATCTAAGATGGGTTTTTCATCCAAGAGCAATCTACGGTTTTCCCATCAAAAAGCATTGTAAAATTTTATGTCAATATTTCATTGGAAGTTTTAATTGCTATTATTTAAGGCATATGTGGTTGGAACAAACAAAGTCAGCACACAATAGCAATCAGCAACTGTACACCTGTTTGTTATTAAGTGACATGTGTGCCATATATATGTATATATATATATATATTTCTATAGATTGGGATTTTGGCGAAATGTGGTATGAAAAAACGTGACTGTTTGGAGAACTCGACGGGGGTAGACAAATATATATATGACGCTAGATCGACCGGTTAGGCGAAAGGTCAATTCCGCCCGTACAAAAGGCGAAAACAAAAACAGTACAATACATAAGATTATATTTCCCCTTTTGGTTCTGAGATATACATGCACATTATTTCAATGGCCCCTTAGTCCTTTGTGTTAATGGATACATGTACATAAGTTGGTGTGCAGTGAAGTAACTGCATGCACATTACATGGTAAATCGGACTCACGTATAGAGTTACGCATTCCTATATCAAACAGTGTGTTAAGGCGAAATGGTTTTTTCGCCTTAAGGTTGAGTTCTTCCAACAGTCACATTTTTTCATACCATATTTCGCCTAAATCCCAGTCTATAGAAATTTATATATATATATATATATCTCAGTTAGTGGTGTGTTTGGGGCTGGGGAAAGGGGTGAGGGTGGGTAGATCTCTAGTAATGGTGCTTATTTAGTCAGGGGTAATTGACTCAGCTGGGGGGTGTGAAGGAAATTTGAGGGAAAATATGGGAAAAGGGGATGGATTGATCTATGGAAATCATAACTTGGCCCCCGCCCCTAGCAAATTCTGAAATCTTGTGCATATGACTGTCTATTGGGTAGTAAACAGTGTTCTCAATAGTAGTTCTGCATGCAAGTAAATTTAAAGTTAACTATAAATGTTATCAGCATCATTTTTGAAAAAGTTACAGATGTAGTGTTTAGATGAAATGCCTTAATGCTTTGTTTAGATTTTATGTGAAAGCAGCTCACAGACTGCCTGAAAATTGTTTATATAACTTATTGAATGTACTGAGCTAATTAAAAAAATGCTAATTGCATGTTCCCAAGAGAACCATTGGTTGATTCATCAGTTTGAAGCATGCTGTTTGTGCTTTCAAAATCCAGTGTAGATGCTTCATTGGATGCATAGTTTGCTGATCAGGTAGGGATTTTCAATAGACTGTGAGTTGGGGATGGGGCCCCACAAAGGCTAGTGGAGCAAATATTCAGGTTTCCTTTTGGACACTAAGTTTAAATAATCTTTTCACTGGATGCTTTTCAGGACAGGCTGATTTCAAGTTGACAGTATACAGTAGCTCACAAGGGGAGTGATAACATTGGGGGGGGGGTCCTTCTCAGTGGTGCTATTTGCCCTATAGCCCATCAGGTTGATTGGGTTTAAGTGGAGGTGGGGGGGGGTGGTGAGGGGATAACATTAATTTTAGTGATCCAGGACTAACCACAAGTGCACAACTCTTGTTCATGTTGACTGATAGAACAACCTAGGGTTTGACTGAAATCTCAAGATGGACATGGCAGAAACATTTGTGGAAATATGGATGACAAAACAAAAATGGCCTTGTAGCAACTTTCTGCCATTGTTAGGGTTTAGTTTGGAAAGGCACCTACCTACCTGTGGTTGCATCTGCCCAACCATACTGTAAAAGATCAACCCTAATGTCACCTTAAGCTTGCCAATATGGAGAATATTAACTCAACGATTATGCTCAAGACATTTGTTTTGATGATAGCATCATGCCAGTTTAAATTTATTTATGATACTGGTTGTTAACAAGGATAGCTACTGTACAAAAGTAACTTAGTTTCTGCCACAAATGCAATAATTAAGTTAAAAACATAAAGAACTATATGAATACTGGTTTATTAGTTGCTATGGTAACACTGTAAAGTGAATGTTCTTAACATAAAAACATATGCTTTAAAAAATGAAAGCAAAATGCTTGGCATTTATAGATGGTATAATTATTGCACAGTTTTATCTTAACAAGGTAACTTGTCTATAGCCTAAACCTGAAGTGTCTTTAGTAATTCTGCATGTAAGGCACTAAAAGGTATCATAATACAAGCTTTATGTTTAAACTTATCTTCCTGTTTATCATGTTTTGTTTTGTGTTTCTACATTAGTACATATTCCAACTGTGTATTTATATGTACACTGCTCAGGGACAGTAGGAATGAGTGAATGAGCTTTTGTATCGAGTATCTTCAAACCAATTCACAGTAGCCTATATACCCATCATAGTTTACGAGATGAGCAAAACAAGAAGTATACACCGAAGGTTACTCCTCACCTATGTAACAACACATACATAACATTTGTGCATGTTACAGTGACCCCTGTGTGTACATATTACACGACAACACTTGACAGATATGTAAAATAAGTCTTTTATAAAGGTGAAAAGAAAAGCAAAGAACATCCCATGTGGCAATGTTTTACAGGTAGAGGTAAAAGTCTTGGACGGATGGTAGCAAGGCAACCTAATTTTGCAGCATGTGCAAAATGATGAAAGACTTCACAATTTCTTTGTGTTTAATTTCCATGACATCCATAAACTTGAAGTCATATTTGCATAAAACTCAATATAAGTGGCAGCATCAACAAACAATTTTACCCTGTCTATAATGTAAACAGCCTCATCCCTGTTGTAAGACCAGTGCTTCTAAACAAAGGTTAACTAGTACTAGTGTTGACTGATTATCAGTATTCATTATCGGTATCAGCAGATGTTCCCCATTTTGGGGTTCCTGGACAAAAATCCCTCGACAACCCCAACCCCAAGGCAATTCACCCCTGCCAATGGAAAATTCCCTACTGGACAATTTTCTCCAAACAACTACTATCCAGAAAAATTCAAAACTTTCTGGTGGAGAGAGTTGTCTGATGGGTACTTCTGATGGATGAGAATTGTCCAGAAGAAATTGTTCACGTTGGGAACAGTCTGGGGGAAATTCTAAGGAAAGCCCTCCAGATGCGAGTTGCCCCAGTGCAAATTGTCTGGTCATGCATTGTGGGCTTGTTTTGGTATCAGCAAAATCTATATAAAATGCCCATATTACCTAACCAAGGTTTCTTGGGCTTTACTTCATAAAACTTGACATCGTTTTAGTTTGTTTGGCTACCTACGAGTCTCAGTATTTTAGCTATGAAAATCACACAGCAATTAGTGGTAGTGCCCAATAGCATACTAATGGTTTAATATGCATTACACTATTCCTAAAATATTAGTATTGGTCTGCAGTATCAGCTGATATTGTGAGTTGAATTATTACTATTGGTAATATCAGCTGCTTGTAATGTCAGTAGAAGAGTATCTATTACTTGAAAGTGAACACAGAAAGACACATCTCATAATTTACATCCTTTGGCACTGCAGTGTTACTCATGGTATGTATTTTGACTCCAGGATAATGGGGCATATGTTCTACCTGACCATAGATCAGACTTGCTACCCTCAAAAAAAAAGCAAACCTTGAGGTTCTCACAAGGAAACCTGGAAATCGAATGCTCACATCTCAAACTGGAGATTTGAACCAACTCTTGTATGTTATCATGAAAACTGTTTCTAGACTTGGAAGATTTTAGATTTTTTTTGGTTCACCCTCTTGATAAGTTAAGATGCCATCTACAAAGCCGGCTGTGTGAAAAAATCAGTCACTTTTCTAACAATGATACATCTGCAACTGATCTTGGTCTAAATAAGGAAAACTTACCTGGCATTGCCTCAAAGTACTTTTCGCGGTGTGATCTGGCTTTTCACTGTGAGACTCACGGTAAAACCATGAGAGTTGGCATGTCTGATATATGCATAAGCTGCCAGTTTCAAAAATATATGCCAATCACAAAACATTCTGGGCACTGCCTGGCCTGGCTAACTTGATCCATCCTCTATCTTTGTGATTTTACAGATGGTTGGAATAATGGAATAAGGTACTAAGTATATCACAAGTATACAGTACATTTAGCACATGTGTTCTTCCATTATGTCCAATCTAATAACAAACTGAAAGGGAAATATTGCATTTGTTCTACAGAAAATTTTCATATTTTTTAAACCAACATTAATAGATACAGAGTGATAGACAATAAATAAGGCAGTGTGGTAACTTTGTTTTCAAGAAATAAGGCTCTCACAGGAAGTAATTCAGTTACTTGTTGCACAAGAGTAATTTGTTCACCCAAACTTTCAAAAATTCAAATGATGCAGCATCTGTTACTCTTGTAATGCATAATATGTTAAGCAGATACAATGCTTGCTAGAGTTTATTAGGGAAACTGGACAGTTCAACATGATTTAAGGTATTTTCTCTGTATACCATGATGGTGCATTTTAAATGCAATATTTCCCTTTAAAAGAGGCCAGTAAGTGGCATAAGCTTCACAAACTAGTTACACTTCATTGGTTCCAAACAACTGATGTAAATAGAGCTAGCAGGAAATTAGTTCTGTAGTCAAAGGGAAGGAAAATTACCTAATGAACTGTGACTGTCAGAGGTTACAGTAGGAAATAAGAGGCAATATTTACGTAACATAGTTTGGCCAAGTTCTGCCCCAAGATTAATGGCGCTCACAATTTGCAATGTCTCTCTCATTCCATAGTTACACAGAAACCCTGTCATCATAATTCATAGGCTACACATACCATTATATACATCTGTATTGACAGTACACTTTTCTCAATATGTAGTAAGGCAATCTAAAATAAACCACCCTTACAGTCAATTCATCTTCAGTATGATTACATGCATTTTAAGGAACTATGATCAAGTAGAGGTTGTGAATAATGAATGTTAAATTTAAGACGATATGTGTCATTCATGATAATATGTCATTCTTGATGAATTGTGAAAGTAGACTTTGCTTAGGTCCACATATGCAGGCAATGGCACATACTGATACTAGGCTCAGACCTTGGCCATGCTTACTTTGTTGGCATGTTCCCCACACACACTATAATAACAGTGACCAATACTGGCAATACAATCTGTATCTTCATTAAGAGCAAACATCAAATGAGGCAGCTTACTAACCCCCTTGACTCTCCAACATCCACCCACTCCCCAATCTCCAGGCAACAAAAAGGACATTGTGGGGGCACCAACTTGATAAAATATGTATCACGACATTAAGACGTTTGGATCCAAACTTATATGAATACCTCTCACTATTCCATGTACAGGGTGCAGTTGACAGGTTGAAAAAATAAAAAGTTGGCATATACTCCAATTGATTCACATCACTCCTCCCTCCTCAACCCTCCCTCCTCTCCTCTCCCTGCCCCCTCCCTGTATCTATACCTGCTCAGTTCTCAATGCCAGCTAGTCTATATGGTGAAGCTTATGTCATCTCAAAGGTAATTTATCACTGGTTGGTCTACTAGCTGGGATTGATGTAACACTAGATCGTCTAGATGCTAGTCTACTCCCACCAATTCCACTTGCTACATCCTTGATTTCATTGGCTCTTTTATACAACTCTGCTGCCCTCTGCTGGTCCCCTCTCTCATAATGTAAGACGGCAAGATTTCTCAATGTTTCTGCAACCCTAGCATGGTTTTGTCCATAGGAGTTTTCATATATCCTGAGTGCTCTCTCAAATAATGGCAGGGCTAGGTTGTGATTCTCTTGTTGGCAGTGGAGAATGGCAAGGTTCAACAAATCTGTGGCTACATTAGGATGATTGTCACCAAATAGTTTCTCCTTCTTCTGAATCAAATCTTTGTAAAGCTGTTCTGCCTTGTCCAACTTTCCCTAGAAAAAAAAAAATGAAATAATCTGCATGACTATTATAACTGATCTTGACAGAGACCAACAGTTTACTCAAGAGGAAAACATTCATAAATTATTATCTGGAGGGTTCCCACAAGTTTTCATTTCAGAAAATTTATTAAAAGCATGATAACTAAAGCTCAAGCTTACTGGGAAGGGAGTCAGATGGCAGTCGCCGCTGCTCTAGGCACTTGTTCATGTGAGGAGAGTTGTGTTAATGAGTATTAAATTCATTAGGGCTGCTAGCCAATTCTTCTGAAGGCTACTATCAGATGAAAGTGCTTGCCATTGTTCACCTTGTGCACACAGTTGACTCACACTATGAATAGGCCCACTGTTGTTCTCATCCTTCAGTAGTTGAAGGTTAGAATAATCTATCTCCCCTTAACACAACTCCCCTCACAACTGTGTGTCTGTACACAAAAGAACTTCTGTGAAGCATGTGATTCATCTTCTGCTTCTGAAAATGTGGCTTTTGAATAGCATAATGGGCTTCCCTTGCATCCTCTCACTTATGGCTACATTCTTGGAACGGTAACAGTTTTACAAACATTTCCATTCACCTAATCTTCACTAATCACCAATATTTTATAATAATTGCAGCCTTGACGGCACTAATTATGCAATGCTCTGCAACAATATAGTATAAACTCATTTTGGTTTAATAGCAACTCAACAATTCAGAATGATCCAAGTTGGAAACACCTTCACAATTACTGCCCTCATTATTTTTCTAGTTTTTCTCTCTGCTAAAAAATGTCTAACAAACTAACAGCTGTTGCATTTACTGTACCTATTCAACAAAAGTTTGTGTTTGTGTGGGCTTCAAATGCATAGTAGGGTTCTTGGAGGCCAACGCCCTTTCCTCCCCACATCCCCTCCTCCATGAGGAGTTCCAAGGAGGCAGAGCTCCCTTGAAACAAGACCATCTTGTAAGTAAAATGTCAGTAAACATCATACAATACAAAACTGATTAAGGCTAGAAATTGACTCATTCTTTTTCATTTTTTCCTTACTTACATTTTCCATCAGTTCTTTTAAGTGCTGATGAGAGGCTATCAGCTACTGACACAACAGCTTTTATTTACCTGCTTTTTGTACAAAATGGCCAGATTCCTCACAGCTACACTGGCCATCGGGAGATCATTTTCAGCACTTTTCCTACAAATTTCCATCATGCGCAGATAAGTATCCTCTACTTGTTGCAAGTCTCTTTCTGCCTCATAAACAGCAGCCAGACTGCTAAGAGGTTGCAAAAGTTTTAAACTTTTCACAGAGGATAGCTTCTCAAGATGAAGGATACTTTGTACAAGATGTTCTTTGGCTTGGCTGTAAAAGTATAAAGATAAATATATTTGTTGTAAATGACTGCATTGTGAGGTTATGTCCATGGTTGTCCAATCTCATGGAAACTGGTCACAAAGAAATACTGAGTGATTAACTGGTAGTCAGCACTGGGTATTAAACTGAACTGAGTAAATATACTAAGTATAAATACTAGATAATGAAACTGTCTAAATAAATTGGGTAACTAAACTGGGTGAATAAAACCAACACTGGGTA
>WURT03607231.1:0-20428 GCA_009936505.3 Holothuria glaberrima
ACACTTACGACGAAACAGCACTCTGAAACGCGCTTTTTAGTCCTTCACCCCTTTTGCTATACCTATCAGGGAGGTCTTATATCACCTTCCTGCACCTCTCCCTCCCGCACATTCCCCATTGCTGGAAGCTATTCGTCTAAATTTTCGTTCAAAATTAGTACCAATATGATATTTGTAGGGTGCTCGGCATCATACTTTGTATTTTCATTTGTATGTCAGGTAATAAGCATTCAGTGGCGTATCCGGGGGGGCACTGGGTCATGGGCCTCCCCTACTGATGCCATTTTTAGTACCTACTGTAATATACGTAAAAAAATTTAACAGAAAATTTTACTTCAAAGGTATCATATGTGGCACCAGATTGCATGTAAGGACACCTAATTTTTCAAAGGGGAGGGGGACACCCCCTCCCCTAAGACCCCTCCCAACGCCGGCAATCACACGACGTACTTCATGGCAACCCGTTAGAAAAATCCTGGCTACGCCACTGTAAGCGTTATGTCATTGCTTCATTTTATAAAATTGATTCAGAGCTTCCGGGAGCCCTATTCAGGTATCTGCCAGCCTTAGATGCCCTTTTGTACAAAATGAAGCAAAGGGGAATCAGGGTAATAGTCAAAGAATGTTTCTGTAGACTCCACGCACGTATTTTGGCGTAAAAAGCTATCCCGAATAGAAGGCAGTACAGTAGCCAAAATAGAGGGGGGCTTCAGGAGATTTGTTGACAATGTATTTTTCTCTTAGACAGCATAGTCTCCTCTTTTACCTAACCAAAACTTAAAATTCACTAAATTATGGACATTTCCCAGTCATATATGATCAGCTCCGAAAATATCCCAACTATAGCACCATGTTGCATCTAATCAACCTTAAATTAACAAAAAATTCTCAAGGGGAGGGTACACCCCCTCCCCAGAACACCTCCTCCCCTTACATCCCTCCCCAGTACGGCACCTTTATGTAGTGACAAAGGACGGATCCCCACTGCTGGACAAAAACGCAGGGCACATAAAAAGGGTGCAATTTACGCAAACATGGGAGTGTAACTGAGGTAAAATTATGACATCATCGGTGGTGCCCCCCCCCATCACCAAAGTCTGGCGGCGCCACTGATAATTAATAATTAATAAATAAGGAGAAAATTTTATGCTCTCTCAATCACAACACTTCCCCCCTCCCCTTAAAATGTAAAGCTGGCTACGGGCCCGCGGACTTGAGACAACATGTACTGAAAATGTTTTCTCTTTCATATAAGATTCCTTCAAAATGCCACCAGATAATGCCTTTTAAGCCTACATTTTCGTTAAACTTAAAGTCGGTGGGGTAACTTTACAGGTACCACGGCACCTGTGTTCCAGATCTTGGAGGCGTTGAAATGTATCAATTAAATAATAAACCCACTCATGGAAGCAAAAGATATGTGAAGTGTGCCCTATTATGTTAAAACTTAGATTCTTGTGGTTTCAGGGTAAAGGAGGGGGCAAGTTAGTTCTATTGTTCTTGCGTGTTCCAAATCCTATTTATTACGATCAGAGTGTCTAAATAACAACTCCTGTTAGGACATTAGATGGGGTGGTATGGTATAAAATTGAAACATTGAAATAAATGTAATGTCACAAAGTGTGTCTCAAGGATATAGGTGTGCGTGTGCTTGTAGCTTTTCAGACGTAGGATCTTCACGAAGGATTTCCAAGTCCTGGGTACTGAATTCAAATGATTCTCAAAGTGCTTTGCAGTTCTAAGGTCCGGAGGAAGAAAGTGAGCTCAATTGGAGAATTGAGAATGTTCTCTTTGTGAGGTTTCATGGATACAAAATGCAGGTGATGTTTTGGCAAAGTCTGAAGTGATTACATTTTTTAGAAATTCTACGGATTTTTGGGGCCTTGACATGGCACGGTGCAATGCCACTGCCGAAGACTTGATGCGGACCTTTCTATAGATCTAGTTTTTGTCAAAATGATACTTTCTACAATCTTGGACAAAACTGTTGGAACACCTCCCACCGTTGTACCATGTACAGTATGATGTCGTGCACGATTTACGAAACCCCCGTCCACCGTGCAATGTTGTGTCCAAGCGAAAGCGGTGCATCCTGAATTATGATCTCCAACATTGTACGGGGGAGCGGGGTGCAGGGGTGTTCCAACGAGTTTTGTCCAAGATTGTAGACCTCCAAAGCTGAATCTAAACATTTAGAGACGCTTTAGAAACTATGAATTAAAGAAGAAAAGTTAACTTTAAAATCGTATTCAGTGAAATCCCTTTGTGGACAACAAGAGGATATAAAATACAGTACAAGCTTATTGATTTAACAAGGCAACCACAGGTTTATATATATATATATATATATATATATAAGCATGCTTTTTAACATTAGCTGGCTATTTTATATAAGTATTCTTTTTAATATTAGCATGCTATTTTATATAAGCATGTTGTGGCATGCATGAACCACGATAGGAGCAACACTTCAGGTCAATTCAACTTCAGCTATGCTGTGTGCATCATGCATGCAGATGAAGATTCACTCATCAGTGCCCATCACCAGCACAACCGTCCTTCTTCGGAAGGGCCACGTGGACCTTCCCGTGAAATTTTGTGAAGGGGGCCTTCTTATACAATTTCCCAGGTTCTGATGTAATTAAAATCGTTATAAGGACAATTATAGAGTTTTTTAGCATTTTTCAGTATTTTTTCAAGTAAGACATCTTTTACCTAAGGTTTGAAAATGTAGGGGGACAACTTCCCCTTGCCCCCCCCCTCTCAGGCTACTGCCCTGGTGAAGTCCTCACTTCCAATTTCTGTGTGCAGGGAGTTGATTAGTGGATAGCTTAAAGTTGTTTGTCGTTATACGACTCCCTGGTGTGCTAAACAAGACGAGTCTGTAGGCAACAATGACAGGAGTCTCAGTCTGAGTTGAAGTTTGATCGTGAAACAGGTAAACATATGAAAAATACCAGTTGCAATGAAGTTGAAAACAAGCACAGTAGCACCTAATATTTAGTATGAGTGTAAACATAAAAGAAGACTAAATACTGTTAGAATACTGGCAATATGTCCAAGAGGTGTAACGTGTTCAAGTTCATAAGCTTCCTCAAGTATTTGATATACAGGTTTTACATCATTAAAACAGGGAGTTGCTGAAGTCTCTGGCAGCTTCCCTATTAAAGAAATAACTTCTTGGAACCTGAGGAAGGTTTACCATTCACAGGATTTTCCCGCATTGGTGAAATAAAATCAATTTAAAGTACAACAGTAGTAGAAACTATTGTTTTAACGATTACTTTTCCCATCACTGGGATTAAATAGGAGCCCAACACTAAAATTGGTCTTGCTTTAACTCTAATTGCAGAAGCCTGTGACAATAGTGATGAATGGTGACTAGTATGCCTATTAAGAGGATACAATGACAAAAATACACAGGCAGGTTGTAAAATAACTTGCCCAATGGGAAATGCCTAGTTACAATTTATCAGCCAATAGTCATGTGGCGGAGTAACGCTTGAAGGTTTTGCACAAATAGTCTTACCGTGGTCTGTATAAGCTTAGACAGTTTTTATGTGTAAACAGAATTTTATGTGTTCCATGACTTCAACTTGTACTGTATTTTGTCTTCACCCGCACCTGCCTGGATATTTTGTTCTATTAACCCTGATGAAAAGATAACATAAAACCTATCAATAGTGCTGTTGCACGTCTGCGTTCATGTGAAAGTATGTATGTATATGCATTTGGACCCCTTAACAAAGATCTTTCATAAACGGTAGATTGGAGTCAAGTTCAAGCTTGTACCTTCTTAACAATTGGCTTCTACCACAACGCGATAACGTCGGTATGCTTCATTTGAATTCTAGCCTCTTGGCATATTCAAGTCCTGCTGGGATTACTATAACTAGAGAGTTTCAATTACCTTTGAAACATTGAACCTAACTTACCTTCAGAATAAATATTTATACTACGAGCTGAGGAATTAAGTTAAATGGAATTTTGATAGCAACATCCTCTTTTTCAAAGATTTCTTTTTATTCGCAGCCACTGAAAAGGCTGGTGTCCCATTGATTTTAAGTTGCTGGTCTCTGGTGACGATTGAAGAACTCGCAGACTCCGCCCCTAATGCCATCTTTTGGATGCAGATTTACCCGTTTAAGGACCGTAGATTAACTACAAATATCGTTAAGCGGGCCGAGAAGAGCGGCTTTAAAGCTATCGTGGTGACCGTAGACTCTCCCGTAATAGGGTTGTTTGCAAGGAGCATCCGAGCTGGATTGGACATTCCTCAACAGTTCGGTGAACGAAAGTTGAGTTGGTAAGATATTTATCTTTTCCCAGAGACGGTTTTCCTCAACACACATTAGTTTCATCTTACGATTGACTATTTACTAACTGAAAGGACGGTATACGAGCTACTACTCTCATGATTATTTGGTCTCTCTTTAAATGGAGGTGTTTTCCGCCTTTTAACCTGTGGGTATGCAGTTCAGTTGCAATCAATTACGTCGAAGTGACGTCATTTGTATATAGACCCAAATAATCTACGCACATATTAATTACAGAGCTCCTTGCATTTGCAATTGCCCAAGGGCGGCGATTTATTCTCTGGGGTGACATGACCCCATTTTCAAATAATTTACTGTGTGAAAGTTAATGGGTGATTTCTCAAATATTGAAGGGACACGTCCCCCTGTCCCCCGGGATTACGGCCTACGCAATTGCCTAAGGCTATGAGGTTCGGTACATGTTGAATCCTACTTAGACATTGGAATGTTGGGATGTGAACAGCCTTTAGGGCCGTCAATAGAGGATGTGGTCACCGTTTCATAGGAGACTGAATGTGATGAAAAACAGCCTTGTTCCTATATTAGAAGCATTTCACTAC
Organism: Holothuria glaberrima; assembly: GCA_009936505.3. NCBI lineage: Eukaryota > Metazoa > Echinodermata > Holothuroidea > Aspidochirotida > Holothuriidae > Holothuria > Holothuria glaberrima. The sequence goes on from WURT03607231.1 coordinate 4,877, forward strand.
ACCCAACGTTCACTTAATCCAAGTACATTTTGATCTAATCTACTCCTCATTTTCCTTTACATATAAATTAGTCAAAACTGAGTTAACTAGTCACATGTGATATCATTTGACTAAATGAAGTGAAGTATCTGTCTCACGTGACTAATTAACCTTACTTCGATTTCACAGTGATATAACATCGTCGTGACGAAACTGCTGTCCGTATGTAAGGGTGATATATATTTCTCATTATTTTCACAACAGTACAAAACGTACGTATAAAAGTGTACATGATGATTTTACCATAAAAGATCGTCACCATTCACTTAACTTTGGAAATGCTTTACTGGGTTTTCATCCCTCCCCTCCACCAACGTACGCTTTGTACCCTTGTGGGAATTATTAGATATGGATGATCCTTAAGCTGGATCATGAATTAAAATATATTCAACTTGAAGTTTTCTTTATGATAGTTTACATTCATAAAAAGTGGTAAATTCTGAGAAAGATTGTTTACTTTTGTTTGTTGCTTTTTTAGTGTAGCCAACATACAAGGAGTCCCGGATAGCATAGCGAAAGCTAAGGCCTCTGGCGATCCTTTTCTATTCGGTTACCTGCACAGTCAAGTACTTGGAAACCATTCTTGGAAAGACATCGCTTGGATAAAGACACAAACGAATCTCCCCATCATCTTGAAAGGAATTCTTACAGGTGATTTTTAATCAATACTGGTCTAGTACTAGTAAAATCATTCATTGTTAGGCGTATAGGCTATTCAGTGGCTCCAAGTTCATAATAGCAAATTGACCTCCCTAAACACAGTCCACTGTTTATATCTTACTTTTACAAGTGAATGTACAAAAGACGATTTGGGAAATTGTCGCACAACGATTTATGGGGTGGGTCAAAGGTAAAGTGCACCACTCACATAGGCAAAAAGTTTGTCACGGTATAGTTGACCTTGTGACCCCATCGGAAGTACTACATTACCCAACTGGCTTATTCAGACAAAGCAGTGATCTTGAAGACAATATCGGCACAAACATCTTCCACAGAAACACAGTTCAGACCTTACCCCGCGGAGCGGGGGCAGCTCAAGGGAGACAGTCCGAGACGCTACGCAGGCTCTCCAGAGCTGTGGGATTGAGCTATAAGAGCCAAAGAGCTGCAGGTACAGCCTCCTCCCCCAGAGTTCAGACAATATGTTTTGCGGGTAAATGTTTGAAAAAATCGGTCAGTTATCTCTGATAGCCCACCACCCCGAAATATATAGCCTGCACGCCTACGGGCTGGGAACATTAAGTCACTCAACTTAGACAAAGAATGGTAGGGTGAGAACAGTCAAATTAAGTGCAGTCAATTAACCATGTTGAAACAGGCTTTCTGCAAAGGGATCCTAATTTTTTCAGGATTTGTAGCATGTAAAAAGTTAACCCCTCTCTTCACAACTTTCCGCGACGCAATGCAACAGCAGCTTCTCTTATAGTAGGGTAGTGTGCGATGAAATGCATAGTTTTCTTATTTAAGTGTGATAAGAATTAATCTCGGGACCAAAATACGTGTGTAGGAAAAGCCTGACACACATAATATTTGAGCTATATATGTGCATTCTGTGGGTAACACACTTCTGCAACTGATCATATATGAAGTTATTTGACAAACAAGTGCCATGAGTTTCTTTTAAACGTTAGAACAAAACCCGAACAACGCCCAGATCCGCCATCCTCATTACGAGGACATTCACTTTTATCTGCTCAGGTTTGCACGTCTCGTGGACGATACTGGTTTACGTCGTCAATGCATTCTCGTCCCTCTTAGCCAAGCCCGTCGCCAAGAGGCGGTGGGGACTGGAAAAGTTTTCGCCTACTCCCTCGAAGGTAAAAATGCCATTGCCTTCATGCATTTAAGTATATCTCCACCCACCCCACCCCAAGCTACCTCGCCCCCCCCCTTAAGTACCTTGCTTGGCTACGGTCTCATTCTTATGAGAGAAGTAACAAGTTACTTTTATGTCAAACCAAGTCTGTTACGGTTGTGTTAAGTACTCACATAAAGTCATTTACAATAGTCGCTGTCAATTTTTAATGAGAGAAAAGTACTAAAGGCCAGAAATGTTGGAAGATACTGCAGTCATGACTTGTAACAGCTTCAAATTACTCAATCAAATCACTTACTTCAGTCACTGTGGTATTTCGATGGGGAAAATGACTTAAGCCAGCAAATATTAGCAGATATTGGCTGCAGTTGCATGACTTATTTACCCTGTGATAGTGACTCGAGTAAAGTTATTGACGAGGGCCAATGTCTTCTTTTTGATGGGAAAATCACAAGCCCCAAAATACTGGATGATACGGACGTCAGGAAAGTTACGACTTATTGTTACATCTGTGTTGATGACTTGAATCAAGTCATTGACATGCACCATTGTTATTGAAATGAAGAAAGTAACTTCAGCCTCTTATAAGAGGACAGTCACTGACTCGAGTCATAATTTTCTGCATCACTGCCATCTTTACTTTTCAAACGTAATACACAATTATGACTTGTTTATTAATAACTCCTAATATTTTAGTAGAAGACCAGCACCTATACTATCGTTGTAACTTAAGTAGATATAACAATAAACGACGCACCTACATCAGTGTAGAAAAGTTGTTACAGTATGTTTTCTCAAATCTTCAGCTGAAAGCGCTCGAGAAGCAGTGGAAGCAGAGATACAGGGCATAATAGTATCGGCGCACGGTGGAAGACAACTCGATGGGGCTCAAGCTCCTGTAAGATAGACGTTTCTCTTGCTTTTTTGTACTTTCTTTTTTTTTTCTATTTTATGATGCTGGTTTTGGTAGTTCAATTTTATATTTCCGTGGATTTAACATGTGGTGTAGGCACAACCCAAGTTTGTCTACATAAAGTTTATGTAATTAAATTCCAGTGACCCGTCTAAATAGATGTTTTCACAGGCAATGTTATTGAAATAGTACCATGCAATCCAAACTTTAATGTATTTTGTTAAGATTTCGATCTTAGGAGAAATTTAAAATCTTGTTGGTTAAACTTTACAAATTTATATGTAATGGTGCAGCCACATAAGCAGATCAAGAGATTTCGGAAAGAAAAGTACAACATATAATTCATCACACTGAAGCTTACTTACTAAGTTGACGAAATTATCACAAAAAGCACAATTTTAGTATCAATTTCAGTTTTAACCTTCCATAAGGTGGCGTTGTGAAAGGTCGATTTGCCATTGAGGCGTCATATTATGCTAATTTAACTTTAAAAATGTTGATCAAATATCGACATGCAGAGTTAGCAGAACCGCAGAAAAACATTCGGTGTGTAATGTGATAACTCCTTAGTCCCTTTGTTCTTTCATCCCTCGGATCTGCCATGTTCACGTGACACTTTTTATTGTCTTTTGATTGTCTTTTGATAGATAGATGCGTTATGTGGAGTTGTCGACGCTGTGCAGGGTTCGGGAATTGAAGTTTACATGGACGGTGGTGTCAGAAGTGGGAGAGATATTTTCAAAGCACTCGCTATTGGCGCAAAGGCAGTCTTTATTGGAAGACCTGCGATATGGGGCCTTACATACAACGTAAAGTTTTTTTTTTTTCATAAATGCAACATAAATGTGCCTACGTTGATTAACAGAGAACTAACTGTAAATCCCCGACGCTGTCAATATGAAGTAAACGTATTTGCTTACAGACTGGTTGGGGTTTACACTTTACTTTGTTAAACAGAATCTCAAAAGCTGAAAAAATGTAATATCTTTAGTCTTCGTGTCCTCTTACCAAACTTATGCCGCTTATAACAGATATGGAAGGCAATGAATTGTTGTCAGGTTGTAGTCAAGGTTTCGTGATCACACCCTCCGGGACGGGGTCAGCTTTCACATACCGCTATGATCCTCAGTAGGCCAAAGGCTAACCATAGCAGTTTGTGTCATAGCCATTACTCTGGAACCGACTTGATGAGACAGATTTTTTAAACATTTGGACGTGATCTTTGAGAAATCATCGGTATTGCCGCATAGCTGGCCTCTCATTGGGCAAAACGATCTTGTTAATCCACCCTCACCCCCCCCCCATTTCATTTCAATAAATTATTTTGCTATTTTTATTTCAATAATCCTTTGGCTAAAGGATAATGGTTTTTAACTATTTATCATGTATATACGATTAAAAAAATTGCCTCACTTAAAAGCGAACCTTAGTTTTAAAATTTTTCTAATACAACGTTTAACGAAAGAGTTGTAATTCCCAAGTCTGAAACAAATCTCAATTTGAGTTTGTGGGCGAAGATGTAGAGTGTTAGTGCAGCGCGCTTCGAAGGGGTCTTAGTAGGTTTCAGGTAGCACACCACCAGTTATTCCTCCATTGACTTACACACTAATTTGGGTCCATTTCGTGGCCCCTAGACCCTTGTAGAAGTTTTCAACGGGCACAACCTACCCCTCAAAAGAAAGCTGAGGAGTAGGCCTTTCACAACGATTTCAAATTTGTGTACCATGACCGCAGAAATTTTGAGCTACAAGGGTCTATATAATAGAGTGGTGGTTCTTATTTTTTTTTACTCATTCAAATGCCGTTTTGCATAGCGGAAGGATATATTGCAAAAAAGTGCCTGAAATACCTACAATTTTCTTTATTTTTGCAGAATGAGTAGTTCAACTACTTTTCTACCACATGCACATCACAAATTGAACACATCGCTTCATCAACATGGTCTTATCTGTCCCCAGAAAAGTTTTTCTAGGCTGTTAAATTCGTAGGGTAACCTCCTCCGCTGGGATTCCCCTTGAATTAGTGGTGTGCTACCTTCAGGGATAGCACCCCGGAGTGGGATTAGGGAGCCGAAGCCCTACGAAGCTCTGGGATATTAACAAAGCAGCAGAAGTTAGACTATGGGGTCGGTCGGTCATCCGGGTTTTCTCGTTACCCTAGCAACTTTGGAGTGAAAACAACAACTGACTGCAGTATAACCACATGAGAACACTTTACGCGGTACACCGCTGGAGTGAATTGAAAACAATTCCTGTACTACACTGTAGGACAGAATACGCGCAATACATTTGTTTTCACTCCAACACGTTGTTGTCATGGGGAAGTGACGTGTCACCGACCGACCCCATAGCATTGAACTTTTATTATATATGATATTGTATGTGTACAAAGCAGACCACACAAAAAACGACTTGACCATTTTTATTAGCCTTATTAGGGAAAGTAATGGTTGGGTTTCATGATGCAGTAAGCTTGAAAGTGGGGACAATGGATGATGGTGGGTGTTACGCAAGATTTAACGATAGCTTTACGCAAATTGTGGTAGAGGTATCTATAGGGGTTTTTCACTGACATCACAAATACATGTGAAAACAGCTGAGCAAAGACAGCCCTATCGGACGTCAACTTATCGTGAGCAACATGTACTCTGTGTACAAAAGGTATTGATCAAAGCAAAAAGTTGTTGCATCTTTTCAAAGATTTTTTTCTTAATGGAGGTGAAAATTTGTTGCGTCATAGTCAATAAAACTTACGGGCCTACAGTGTTATTATCGATTTCCAACAAATATACAATCTAAGGCTAGTTGTGTTTCTGGAATTCTTCAGACTCCGGAGTCCACATGTATTCAAATGCCCAGTGCTCAATTCGTATTGGCTGAGCGACTTGATATATTATGATATAGTATTTTCTTATGTGATCATTACAAAGCATTTAAACCCACTCCATGAAGCCCGCACGCAGGCCTAAACGTACAGGTGCGTACAATCGATCTCTCACAGATAAGACAGAAAAATCTTTGGAAATAAGGAACATGCATTTTTAGTCGTTACTATGTGTACACAGTGTAGGTGCGCTTTCAAAATGGCGATACAGCTGTAACCAGGACAATCATGACGTCTCATGAAAAACGATATAGGATGTACTGAGGAGAAAACACTTGCATTCAATGGAGATCATATTTCAGACTTTAAAGTTTCGTTTTACTCTATTTTTACTTTTCAAAACTTACCCACTCTGCTTACTTAAATACCCCATACTCTCCATTTAATACCATAATTTCGGGGAAGTGGGCAACAAATGATGGTTTTCTCCCACTCTAAGGTTTGAGGACCACATCACTATCACCTCTGGATTTCTGTCCTGTCCTCAAGCTCAGGCTGACAGGTCTAAGCTCCTAATTCCAAACGGACTTTTCTCCTGGACCTTACACTCGGCTTCTAGACCACCTGCAGTGTGAACCATCTTTCTTCCTAAACGTCCCATGTGCATGAAGTCTGACTATATATAACATGTGATGTTTTTCTCTATTATCTTCGACAGGGAGCTAACGGAGTGACCCAAGTACTTGACATGATGAAACACGAACTCAGTAATGCAATGACACTCTGTGGTAAGTCAATCATTCTTCCGTGATGACATGGACTATTTTGTCACATGTTCTCGAAATTGTCACAATTCACATACAATTGCTCACCTACAAATGCATTCGAAGTAATTCCAAAACATCCAGCTTCCTACATGTATACAGGAAGTGTCACTTCTGAAATAAATTAATGAGAGACTTCACCTTTTTACCTTTCTATTTTGCAGGTTGTAAAAGTTTAAAAGAGGTTGATCGTTCTCGCGTAAAACACCAATCACAGCTGATGTGCAAGCTTTGAAAAAATTCGGAAATCCGCCCAAATTCTCTGAAGAGGAAAGTCTCCACCTGGTTATAAGTATGCTGAGAGAAGTCTAGTAGCTGATTTTTGAATTTAGTAACTAATAGCTGTTATCTAGTAACTTATAGCTGTTGAATGAGAAATTTGCACGATCACGAACATAAGATATTCTAGCATTCTTTGTTAAACGTTGTGAATTTGCTAAATGCTTCAAATGAATCTGTGTATGATATTGTTTAGTGTCACTTACATAATGGGCGGCGCACAATGCAACGACCCAACTGCGACCCGACGCAACTCACCGCGACTGTGGGTGAGATATGGACGCGATTGTGGACAGCTAGCTGTGCAGTAGTCTGGTCGCAGTCGACTCTTTATTTAAGCCCCTTCCACACTGTGCGACTCGATGCCACGTCAGCCCTTGCGGCAAGATTTTTGCGACGAATCGTTAAGTGTTTAAGTTGCAAGTTACAAGCTGTTGCTCGACCCAGTCTCCGGCGACCGAAACTGTTTGGTTGCCTGAAACCGTCACCTGACACCGCCACCCGCATTTGAGCAAAGAAGCGGGGATCGGGCCAAGGAGAGTGTGCCGGTCTTACAATGCTGGTGAAGGAGCACTTTAAAGAGGTGTTGTAACTTAAAAGTAGGGAAAATTTTGTTTCCATTGTGATGAATTTATTATGTAATTAAAGCAATGTAATGTGAACTTTTCTAATAAATTTGCAGAATTATTCAAAAGTTGAAAATAAATCTACAAATTTTTCATCCTTTGTTTTACGCTTCATATGTAATAAATAAGACATTGTTTGCAGAAGAGAAAACATGAGAAACATTGTTCAAACAAACGCTTTAAAAACTGTCATGTTCAGGACGTTAGCTGTTTGTAATTATATGTGCCGGTAACGTTAGTGGTACGTTATAAGTATGGGTATCGTGCCTCAAAAGTAGGGCTAGTCAATATTTAGAATCACTGGATACAGGTTTAATGTGAGTTTATTCAAAAAGTGTTTTCACACAATTAGAGTAGAATGTGTGGCTTTTGACAAATATTGGGCATACATGTTTTATGTTTGATATCCATTTCAAGCAGGGGATTTCATACAGGAGGTTTGGGGATACGAAACCCCCGAGACAATCAGGGGTCGGTTTACAAGGGATTCCACGTAGGCCATGGTCTCCACAGGTTGAGGAAAGGGGGAGAAAAATAAGAGGGAAATTTGGTTAACACATATGATTTCTTTCTCCATTTAAAATAAACACATTGATACTTTTCGGTAGACTTTAGCTTATAAACATAGAATGTAGCTGGGGATTTTTAATGCAAACTAATTACAGAGTCGTGCCTCCGGTCCCCTCAAGGTCACGTTTACAGTTCAAAACAAACGGTTCTGTAGCAACACAATCTTACAATAAAGGTGAGTTCACACCTGACGTGAAAAATTTCTATAATATAAAATGTCGAAATAAAGTTTAGGTGTCACTTACGAGGACATTTCGGGTCAATCTGAGAGCACTTTGGTCAATAATTTCTTCGATACGATACTAGATAATCAATAGCGGCCCTCCCCTTATTTCTACTCTGAACTCGCTATTCGCCTCCTATCTTTCCAGGGCCGTAGCCTGCAGGGGACAGGGGGATACTGCCTCCTGCCCCCTGCCACCTCTAAGATTTTCAAACCGTACCGCAAATGAAAGTTGACCTACTTGAAAAAATATACAGTAATGCTGAAAATTTTGCTGTCCAAATTATGATTTCAATGCCCAAAATACCCCAAAAATCGCATTGAAGGGTTCTGTTTTGAACAAATTTTCCCGAGGATATTCCCGGACCCCCGCCATGGAAGCGTTTTTATGTGGGTTTCCCTGTCTGACGAAAAAGCATCCTCCTGCAAGGAACACCACGTGAATACATCACCATATACACACTGGCTAAAGATAACATAGTCAATGATTACCTTTAATTATTAGCTAAAGTCAATTAGCTTTATAAAGTAACTTTTAAGTAAAGGGTTTTTGAACAAGAGCTAAATCTCACAAATATCCCTTATTTCCCTTCAAGTAACTTTCATGATATGTTATATCATAAATTTTGCATATTCAAGGTAAATCAAGAAGTTAGTCTATACGTAAATTTCTCAACTCCTGCAGTGAGACACACTTTGTAACACGATTCTCAAGAGCCATTCATGAAGTAGGATGCCCGGATACACTTATTGAAATTGGGATGACTGTATTTCCCCCTTTAAATAAAATCTTACTTTCCTTCTTGAAATCTTAATTTGTTTCTAAAGCATGAAATTAAAAAGTAAAGAATGCTTACATGCAACTTTTAAGATCTAAAATGTGTCACTCCCCCCATGTAACAACTGCCTTGGTCGCACACTACAAAGTTGTGACTACGATTCAAAATTATGTCATGACAGTCTTGTCACGGAGCTATGGTCAAGGTCTAGTTAAAGTAAAACCCAGGTAGAAACAATCACCAACAATTTCAGTTATAAAGGCCCTAAGGTGTAATCCTTATTTTACCTCTTGAAAGTGCAAATAGTTTAGTTATAGCTGTCCTTAAGCCCGTCACACACCGCCGGACTTTTCACGTTGCAATCAGGGAGTACGGTGTTTTCTTACATAGCAGCTCCCTGTAGCAACTTAAACAATAACAATAGCTTTACCAAGGCTATTAACAAACCTGAACCTAGCTGGACGTGACTTTCACAGTACATTGAGTAGCACACATCCGATAACCTTCGACTACCTTTAGATTTACAAATTCAGCTTTTTTATCAATTCAGTTGGTTCATCCTATTCAGTCCGCGTGATTTTCATTTTGTTTTGATAATAATAAACCAACGAATTTTTGGTAAGCTTAATCAAAACAGCTTTACCAAGTTTATCACAGCTTTACCAAGTTTACCACAGCAGCCCAATACTCATGGTATATGGTATATTCAAAAGCTGACTACAACAATTGCGGAAGGGTTGGTGTATTTTTTGAGTACAATCCTTAACCGTATAAATCATCTAACACGTTGTATAAATCCCTTTAGGCTTTCCGAGGTCAACATATTTTTTAGTCTCCTTGGTTAAAAAAGTTAAAAATATTTTTTTACAAATCCATTATCTCGTTTATTTGGAATTTTTAATTGACAATGCAAACCAGGTCAATTGTTTTTCCGATCCTTTGGTTCCCAGTCAAGGTTGATTAAAGTAATTAAGATTAAGTGATATGGAATATCACGTTGTAAAGTTTACAAGATCTCTAAGACCATTAGCGGCTCGCCATAGGGGCACGGGGGCCCCGCCCCCCCCCCCAAAAAAAAATGTTTGCAAAGCATTATCTTCAAAATCTTGAAAAAAAATGAAAAACCATATTATTCGAGATGGTTTAAGTAAAAAGTATTTCTAAATTTAGACGAAATCATCCCTACTATCTCACAAATATGATATATTTTTTATGAAGTTGCCTATACTATTGCAGAATTCTCCATAACTTTCAAATATGTATTTCGTCATTAGTTGAAGATTCGACCTAAGTTTACTGGGTCATTCATATTAATATTATTTGAGTCGCTATGATTTCAATATTTTCAGGCTCGTATTTATACAGCTCCTTTAATGGGGGATTTTAGTTTGTGATAAAGGAAATGATAAAATGTCACGCTTTCTAAACAGGGCAGTAGGGTAGCCATCGTCAGTTGGCACGTAGAATACTAAGAAATTACTAAAATGTCTCCTAAAACCATTGTCGAAACGTAAGTTGATCCATGACATTCGTTTTATTGTATTTTCATAGGTCAAATTTTTTAAAGTTTCCAAAAGGGGTGAATATGGAAACGTTTATTTGGTAAAATCAATGAAGCCTTAACCACCGATGATTGCGAAAGTCGCTCATTAGTCCTATTAAAGCCTAATGCCATGCGTGTGTGAGGATTAACTTAAAATGCGAGAATTTTTTGGAATTCGAAGCTGTATCAGTGTCTGATCAAATATGACTTGGTTGAAAGTTCTGAAGTTACGACCAGTCAGCGTTTAATTTAATACAGTAGCAGCAGTGCACAGAAGAACTAGCTGACTAGGAGGGGCAAAATTCGTGTTTCGCCAGGAAGTTTAACCGAGTCGCCAGAATGCTTTTAACCAGGGGTTGGGAACCTCCAGCCCGCGAAACCATTTGGTCCGGCCCGCGAGGCAATTCTTGAGTATAATTTAAGTTATACACTTGAAATTCAATTTATTATAATTTTATCTACCATTTTCCCGGTACAAGCTAAATGCCACTCTGGTTCTACACCTCTCAGGTTGCAATGTGGCATGCATTGTAAAGCATGTCTTCACACGTAAACCATCCTCATGGAAAACTGTACGAGACTTATTTCGTAACAGTTTCGGTGGTTTGCATGGGTTGGTCCCCTCCCTTGAGTGGGTTTGAAATTAAAGAACTGAATAACTTTTCAATGTAGTGGGATGATTAAAGAAGTAAAGTGCCTTCAAAACGACATATTTTCGGCGCGCTTCGGGCGCTTTTTCCTAGTTGTTTATCATTTTATGACTGCCAAGTGGCCCGTTTAAGCAAAACGTTCTCCACCTCTAGTCTGTTTTAAAGTATACTATTTCAGCCGATTTAAAATGAACGCGCCAAACAGTCAGTCAAAGCTGTAGTGAGACGTCTGACTAGTGGCCAATTTGTATAGGGGATGACTTGTAGCTCTGAGTTAAGGGGATCCCCCTTCCCTTTTGAAAAATTGTTTCGGAACGGTTCTGAAATCCAAAAAAAATGCTATCACTTCTTCGTTTTCAAGTGTCAACATGCTCAAAATTTTCGTTATTTCAATAAAACAATCCAGAAAACCAATATTTTATGGCTTCTTGGCAAAGCTAAAACATATTGTGACAAAATAAAAGAAACAACAAAACATTTAAAGGTAGAGCTCTGTTTACACAAATGATTCAAGCCGCTCTGCCTGTTTCTCCTGTCTTTTGCCCCTCCCTTATGAAGTACCGGTTGGCTGATAGCTTGATATGGTTGTGATTATTTTTAAAGATAGCTCATGACTGACTGCCCGAGAGGCTTTTTGAAGAGCTTTTGAAAACTATGTGGGGCATATCTGTAATACATAATAATAACCACACTCCTGCTGTACTATCCGGAGCGGATTATTGATATTGCCGGAAAAGGTGGGGGGGGGTCGTCCGAACCTCCCTAAATACGGACTTGATTTTGCCCCCTCCCCCCAATACAATTTCTTAGAGCCGCCCCTGTCTAAGAGCAAAAATATTTTGTCCTTCAAATCCTCGATTTTCGGAACAGTAACCATTTAGCGCTGCTTAAATACAAACACATCAATTGTTTATGGAAGATATCAGGATATATGGTTCGGGAGACCGAAAATGAAATAGGGTTCGCGAGACCGAATGTCCGCGTGACCGAATTTAAAAACCCGCTCTGGAGACCAGAACTATTAGAAATACACGTACGTGTAAAGCTGTGCGACCAGAATTTAGCTGAAGAAAGTGGGGACCATGACTTTCTGTGAGCGATGCTCTGGAAAAGGGTTCGAAGAGGGGGTGTCTAACGACAGGGTTTTCTCCTCCCCCTTTGGTATGATTTTTCAAAAAAAAAAGTGTGCGGGTGCAATATTTGGAAGTAAAATTTGGGGTTATTTATTCTTGCCTGGGGTTGGTCCATGACCCACTAAGCTCCTCGCTACGCCACTGTACGCAACCACTATTTATTTCGTACGTACTAATTTATTATAAAAAAAACCGTATTCGTACGTGAAGATTATTACGTAGGTGCGTGTTTTTATCGAGTAGTGTTATAAATACGTTCGTATGTGAATTGCTACGTAACGTACCTGTTAATGATAGGCCTTTTACGTACGTACTAATTATTATGTAGGTATGTGGTAAATATTCTGTGCAATTTTTGGCTGTTGGTTACAGATGATGTTGCCCCAGTCACACTACAACAAAAAAGTGCTTGCAACTGTATTGTAACTCGTGGTATTGCAAATGCTATGCAACTGCTTGCACCTAGTGCCATCTAAAATGGGGGGGGCGGGAGTGTGACGCAGACACAAAGACATTATAAGCATAGACTCCAGACTTAAATGGCACGGTGGCTCCTCATGGAGGCCAAAATATCGGAGCGGAAGTGCTGATCACTGCTCAGTTGATGTGAAAACAAACAGGCCAATGAATGTCTTACAAAAGTGTTGATACTTGCTATTTAAGGAATAAATCGCATTTGACGAATTATTATTGTTGAATAAACCGTCGAGACTCCAAATTTTCGCCTCGTCCGTTATTCGCCAAATTTGGAGTCGAGACGGTTTATGAGACAATACTAGTCCGACAAATGTGGTTTATTCCTATTCTACCACCGAAAATGTGTGAAAAACTTCATTTTCTATCAGTCTTTACGTTTACCGACCGTGTGTTGTGTAATAACAGGTAAGTGTTTAACCAATCAGAATGCAGGATTCTCAATTATAACGGATGGCTAGAGGTGGTAGAATTCGGACTATTGTTAATTTAAGAAGTACCACTCCTCATTAAAATCCACTTAAATAAGAAAAGTTATTTCTTCATCGAGGCATTCCACATATATACACTTGAACATGAACGCACAATGCATGACTGGCTTTGCAAGTTAATGGACATTCATTGGTCAGTTTGTATGGTATTTACAAGTGACGCACTTTTATGTGCGCGTTCAGTTTCCCACGCGCTCACAACGGGAAATTAACTATCGCGTTCGTTTTCCGAGCAAGCAGAAGTGCGCGTCAAGTATTCCGTATAAAATGTACAGAGAATTGTATTCTGCGGAATCTGCGCGTATGCAACGCTCACGCGAGTCACGCTATTCTAACAATGACAGTGTCTGTAATGCGTGCCTATTATTTATACACACATCACCGAATGGTTAAGCACGCACATCAAATCCATACTTCCGCCCCAGTCGATCCGCAAGGGGACGAAAAGTGCTTTCTTTCTTGTACATGTTATGCATGATATGCAGTGACGTCATAGTTCATTAATATTTAATTAGTTAAAACTTGCAGTTTTCAAAGGCCGCTTTCTAAATAATTTTGACATTTATGTGCAAAATAACAACTGAACTTCTTTAAAAAGAAGTGCCGAAATCGGTCTTTGCCAATTAAAACAAAATTTCTATTACAGAATGTGTAATTTGGTCGTATTTTCGGAACGTTTCGTAACTGTTTTGAAACTGGCAAGAAAAAATTGTTTTTTGTTCAAGTGCCGTTATTTCCAACCTTGAAAAGTTGCATATTCGTTGATAAAATTCCTTTGTCACAAATCAACACTAGCGTCCCTTAAAACTAACCTGTAACCAAGTCAAGTTCACAGCAAATACATAGCGGCCAATTTACGCTAGGTCCAGTAACGAATCATTTATGGCAACGTTTCCCTCTATAATGCTGGTAGGCATTACGCGAATGTTTCGATGAACGTATATGCCTACACTTTGTCAGGGTAACCCTGACGAGAGGTAACGTTAACAGTTGGTCTTTTCATTTGCACTGCTTACACCACGTCGAGATGTAAGTGGAAAGACCATTTGTAAACACCTTAACTCAGGCACGATTACCTCATCTAGCCTACAGTATGCTAACATAAAGATACCTTTTCAGTTCATAAAAGAAGTTCAAAAATTAGTTCCATCAAAATAGCTATACGTAAACACATTCTGGGCCTACACTACATATTGTGGTAGAGAAAGGTGAATTGACAAATATTGATCTCCATAGTAACTGCAAATGTTTGACAACATCATACACACTACTATACAGTGCATAATAGCAATGCATGATAAAAACACCGAGCTTCTCAGTGACAGTATTTTTGTATCTTGATTAAAACACTTGGTGAATTGGGTCTTGTGACAATCTGCAAAGCATTACAAATTGTGAAAACTACAGACCTTTCCCCTCAAAAAATCATGAATTTATGAAGGAAAGGAGGCCTGTCTTTCATAATACTCTTTAGGGTGCTTTCAATTTTATTTTAAAGTTTTTGCAATGAAGGGCCCATACAGTATGGGCTCACTCGAAATATAATAACTGTCAACTACTGGGCCAATGTCTCTTCATTTGTGGTTAAATTAGTACAACAGCACAACTGTGACATGTGACCATGTTTTAAACTGAGACATTGTAGCTGTTTAATAAAGATTTCTCAGACTTGATACTGAAAGTGCTGAAGTGTTTTGCTCTGAGCAGTCTCAAAAAAAATTGAATTATAATTTATACTTTTGTTGAGACTGATTAAATATCTTCAAGGTAGAGAACCAAAAATAATTTCTTCAGACATATCCAGCTAATTAAAAGCAACAATACTCATGTTTTAGAGATAGCAGTAACTGTGTCAAGACAGCAATAATACAAACTTAAAGCCCCCTCCCCCTTTTGAGTCAGTGGAATTTAAAATAACACAAGTCAGTATGACTATAATGTGGGATAAGAAACTAAAATTAATGAACCAAAATTAACTGACTAGCCTTTAGGCTGCCTTCTTCTTCTGGTGGTACTGGCAGTACTCATAAAGTGAGCATATAGACAAGGGTGTGCTAGGTGGCAGGCCGGTACTATTTAATGAGAAGGTACACTTAATATGCATCATCCCAGGTCCATACTTCAACAATGTTCTCTTCAAGTAAGGAAATTTTCCACAAATTGCTAAGAGCACTTTCATGATCACATAGGGCCTATTGTAGACTGACACTTATGATTACGCTAGCCCATTTTCATAAAAAAGGAATAAATAAGGCAGAACATTAGTGGAACCTGTCAAAAAGAAAAGTCATTTTTTAAACTTAAAGTGACTGCAAATAGGAAAAGGAAAATGAATGACATTTCTTGCAGGAAATTCAAAGGAAGTATAT